>LPNX011059526.1:57886-159028 GCA_001517045.1 Pseudotsuga menziesii | reverse complement strand
TATATATATATGTATATATATCTATATATATATATATATATATATAGATTGTATTATGTTATATTTTGTATTTATTGTTGTTATTATTTAGGTATGTAACATCGCCTCTCTCTTATAAAGGCTTTGTCCTCAAAGCCTTATAATGTGGTGGAATTGTTCCTCATTACGTCGTAGCTGACAAAACATGTCGATATGAACTTCTAAGTGTAGAGCATAACTTTCGATATGTTGATGGATCAATCCATCCCAGATTGATTTGTTGTTGATTGTTGGGATTCCCTACTGATATGTCATCGGGTGATTTGATTACATTAGTACCATTATCTTTCAACAATTCCCACATTCGAGGATACCTATTTATATGGTTGGGGTGTCGATAGGGAACTTTCACAATGTTATTTTATTTCACTAGTGTCGTCTTTTGAGCATTGATATGTGTTGGACATTGTATTTTTACTAGATTGGCTTCTTTTTAAACTGTGGCAAGGACTAGATTTGTATTTGATTCTTTTTCTAACGAGTACTTATCATTCTTAAGGTTTCATAACATTTCATCTTGTGCTTTCTCATCATATTTAAGATTCGGAATGTGATATATTAAATCTTGTTTATGCTTCTTAAGGTGATTATTATATTCGATATTTTCTAATAGTTTCTTTTGAATATCTTGATTCTCCTCTTCTATATTTTGATTGTATTGTTTCTTATCCTTCTCCTTCTTCATTTGCAAAAGTAATTTTTGATTATGATCTCTTCGACGAGAGACCTCTTCTTCTTTACCTCCAATAACCTTGTCGAAATCCTTCTGTATTGTCTGTATTGATTTCTCATTCCTTTGCGACAACATCTTTGATATTTCTTTGAATTCTTCAGATGATGCGACCTCTAATTCTGTCGTCATGTTCATGTCTGACATTGTGATTTTTTTCTTTTTGTGGGGGAATGTCAGAAACTTTTTTTCAACATTTAAGATATAAGTCCTGGCAATGTTTTTAGCCACAGTAATCCTAAAACTAGGTCACCGTCACTACTCCACAAGGATTTAACTATAAATTGTGAGACATCGGTATAATCCCCAATGTTCCATTGTAAATTGCTTATTGCATATTCTTTGTTTTTACAAAATTCTAACCTTTCACCTATATTTGAGTCTAGAATCACTAACTCATTAGCAAACTCATCACTAATATAATTAGTGCGTTCGTCGGGAGAAATAGAAATAGTAATACTTTTTCCTCTAATCATTCCTTTTATTTGGAATAACTTTGAAACATAAGTTTTTAAAGAGCTTGAAAATCTTCCTTGTTTTTTGTCATGATACTCCATTTTGTTATGCTTCTTATCCCAAGATATATCAGAGAAGGACATATTTTTATCTTGTATAGTATACTATAGTTTTCAATAATTAGTTTCTTCCCCTAAGGACTTCTTGTAGATTGGGTGGTTGGGAGGAATGATTGTTACCTTCCCCACAAAAGTTCAAATCTCACTTGCTTCTTAGTAGCAATTATTATGCACTTTTAGATTTTCTTTCCCTTTAAGTTTTGTAAAATGGCAGTAGATTGGGTGGTTGGGATAAATGAGTGTTACCTTCCCCACCTAAGTTCAAATATCACTTGATTCTTAGTAGTAATTATTATTCACTTTTATATTCAAACCCAAACCCACTTTAAGAAACCACGTGTGGTTCCACTTTTACCATTTTTTTTGTTTTACTTTTATCTTTTCTTTTTTAATTTTTTTTCCTCCTTTTAGTTTTTTAGTTTTTACTTTTTTTTCACTTTTTTTTCACTTTTTTTTAGCTCTCTTTCTTTTCTCTAAGGTCAAATACCTAATTCAAGGAAGCCTTGGATTGGATCTGATACCATTGTAACATCCATAGTTGGATCTTCTCAATTAACTGGGAATGAACTCGTAATTTCTGAAAGAACCCACATATCAGTAGATATAAAATGATGTATAAATTAATGGATAAGTGATGTTTTACAAGATAGACATTCCCATATATATAATTATTTAAAGAGTGTCTAATGCAACTCTTCATAAAGAGTTACACATTTTCACTAATTAATATTATTATTGTTTGTTGTTATTATTATTACGATTTCTCTCTCTATTTATATATATATATATATTGTATTATGTTATGTTTTTATTTATTGTTGTTATTATTTAGGTATGTAACACTATGATCAATGTAAGGGTTTGTGGTTCCCCCCCAGTCCAACACTAGGGTCCACACTCACAGTGGTGGTAGTGTATACGTGAACATTGGGTCTCCACCTTGCATTTCCTTCTTATGTCCCATTGTCCACCACACTGTTTCCTTTGAATGCAGTTGTCATGATCAATCCTCCCTATATCCTATAGTTTGGAATATTTATTGATTGTTTCCAGTTGTTTTGGGATAATATTATTGTCATGTAGGGTCCATTTTTTGTACACTCCCTCTGAGGCTTTGACCTGTTCATGCACATCATAGGTATAACGTTGAACTGGCATATATGTTAGGATTTCACATCTACTTGCATTTATGCATTGCCTTATGACTGTTTCATCTTGAACTTAGGTACGAACCCACTTCGTGATGTCACAGAACCTTCATACTGCTACTAGAAGTGACATTATGTAAGTGGTAGAGCTTTCCTATACATGGGTTCCCTAGTTAGACACTGTTTGCATTTGGTTCCCATGCTGATATTTTTCCTTTAGGTTTGGGGAGTCCCTTTTAGTCCTGCCATGTCCTTGAGTAAGAGCTACATACTCCTCTTGAATTTTATGTCGTCCATTTCCCACAGGGACTCCCTTTTATATATCAAGTTGTAATTGTATTTCATGAGTTTTTCTTGCCTTATTGAGCTTCATGTCGGATCCCTGCTTTATATTTATAAGCCATATAGCCCGAGCTTGTCTCAATTCTATCCAAGCATAGCATTTTTACATATCCTTTGCAGCTTGATCACCCCTTTACTAGGAGGATACCTTCCCCCGAGTGTCCTTATCCTGCACATGCTTCCTTGCATTAAGCATAGGTATGTTCCACTACTTGGAACTAGTTTGCTTGCTCCGACACTCATCTCCTCCTAGTTGTACACTATAAAGCACTTTTATTATGTTACAGAGAGAAACTTCCTATGGCTTGGGGTGTACCACAATAGACTGAATGACACCAAAAATTAGTCCTTTCCAATATGCAAGAGTAATAAGGGCATCTAACACTAAGGGATATGAATCATTCCTTATTTCAAATGGTTTATGTAGACCCCCGTTGAGCTTTTCCAAACACACTTGCATTCACAATTTGCTCTCAACAACAACAAACAAGACAAGCATGTTATGCATTCAAGTGTTAGGCCTACTCTAGCATATATAATCAATCATGTACAAACAAATAAATACATCCATGGATACAATATTCATATTTATGCACATGTATTGGATAGGAGATGGATATTTCTATTAATAAAAATAGAGACACAATAGTGACAACCTCTGTCGGTACTTCTTCGAACCCAAAAAACCGATTCCTCCACCTAGGCCTCCACCACTTCAATCCTCCATCTCTCAATGGAAAGCTTACAAAGCAAAAGAAATCTTGGGAAGATCAGCACTATGTGCTCTAAAGGGACAAAGGGATGCAGACACAAGCATAAACAAGTGAGGCAACAATGGACTATAATTTCCTTGCTCTCAAATTTTTCCTCCTATAATGTATCCAAGAGGCTCAATATATAGCACTCCAAATAGGCAATGGAGGGTTGATTCTGAGCGTTCTAAACGCATATGGAAGGCCAAGAGTCAAGTTATTTGGGACTCTATGAGGAAAACTCCAAAAACATTTTGCTTTATGCACATTTCTTGATGTACATGGGTTTTGGCTCAAAATAAGCGTATACACATGAGTATAGCTTTAAAAGTCACGTGAAGGAATAAACAAGTGTTTTTTGGGGACTTTCTTGGAACATCAAAGTAAAATATGGGAAAAGGGGGTCCAAGGAGTCTACAGAGGGACATGGAAGGCCATAAACATGTGATCAACCAAGTGTGGTAAAATTAACTATAACACCTTAAGAAAAAATTTACTCCATGAAAAAGATATGTCAATTAGACTCAATAGATAGAGAACTCCAAAAATTGAACCATTAGTACAAATGGGGAAGTGGCTCTCTTATATAGGAGAGGAGTTCAACTTCCTTTACAATAAAATAATCATAAAATCCTATATCTATCCTAGGGTGGAGTAAACAATGAATAAACTCCACTAAAACCTAATAAACTCTAACAATATCCATAATATGAGGTGTTCATGCCACATGTACAATGCCTAAGAAACATAAGGACCAAGAACGAGGGAACCTCCATCAAATGAAAAAATATAACATATAGAGATCCAAAACATAGTCTCCAAAAGTTCTCCAAAATGTGGCACACCAAGGAAAATCCGTAAAATGGTGAAATGCTTCTTGAGTCAGGTGAAAGCTCTCCATGAAGAAACCCCAAAAGGAATTCATGACAAAAATACAATGCGACCCTTTAAATGGTAGCTCTACAATTTCTAACTTCCTCAATATTTACCTAATTTTCTATTTTAACCACATTTTGGAAATCCCACAGCCACTCTGCAAGTAATTCCATTGAGATGTCACAATTTTGGGCACTATGTCAAAAGTTAACTGTTTTTTATGCTAGGATGCCCCCTAAAAAATTTCCCATCAAAATGACCTATATGAGTTTGTAAACAACCCTCCAAAGGGTGGGTTCTCATCAAGAAAGACCAACAATTATGTGTAGAACCATCCATCCATCAATAAAATCCCTCTATGTGTAGTATTTTATTGAAGTAAGGAATGAATGTCCACATAAATGATATCCACACATCAACCAAACCAACCTCCATGCCAACTCAACACGACATGAAACAAGGAGATCATCACTCCATGATTGACGCATAAAAAATAAGGTGAGAGTGTCCACAATAGCTAACCACCATCATGGAGGGAAAAACCACCTATACAAGACAAGAATTTGCACTCGAACGTGGCAAGGATTCTTATAAATCTACATTGATTCCTAACACCCTTCAAAGCGCTTGGCTAAGGATTATTTTGGATGTTTTTTCCCACTCTTGAGTAGGTTGGTGCAATTTATTCCCTATGACAAAGCGTTGATGCCTGTTGTACATTGAAATCATGCACAATTGGAGCCTTCACCCATATAGCACAAAGCATCGCTAGCTCCTTTACTTAGTGAACACTATGCATTGACCACATGTTGGCACTCTGGTGCAGTCCTACACAGTGCACTGAGGTAAGTTCCTTACTCCCTTAGAGCATGTGCTTTCATATTTTTTGGTTTCTATGATTTTGCTATGTAATTTGTTGATTGTTTGTTCACTGAATTTTGTAGTTTGATAGCCCGATCTCACCTTTTGAGTTCATATTTAGAGTTTTTCATCAATAAGGAATTCATAGTTAGCATTGTGTATTAATTACAAGTTTTGGGTGCATGGTTTTCTTGGTTTATTCTCTGAAAGTGGTTGTAAATTTCTAAGAAAAGAAGATTTGTAGCTTCTCTACAATTAGTTAATTTTAGTTGCTTAGCGTTCTTTCTTTTTCAAATCATATTAAAAAAAGAAAAACGAAGTTAGCTAGCTTGTTTTGTTTGCTTGAATCCTTAGGAAAATATTTCTTTGAGTACTTAGGAAAGTAAATATTTATGAGTTTGATTGAAAGTATAATTTTTTGCTAGACATTAGAATCCCTCCTTCCTTTCTCCTTTTAGATATTTTTTGTAGTGTTAATGGTGAAAATATTGTGTGTTTGAGAATTGTTGTATATCTTCAAGTTTGAATTGTTGAAAGTAGCATGGCATCTTGTTTTTAAAAAGAAGAAAGTTTTCTCCCCTACTCTAGTTAGCCTTAATCGAAGAAAAACATTGCATCACATACAGATCTTAATTTGCATCTTAATATACATTCCACAAACATTCACTAACCATCGGGATAAAATCAACGGTATCTTAGGTTAAAAATTTTAGTAATTTGAGTGATAGGATTGAGACGTGGTCTGGTTTCTTAAAACATAGGAGTTGTCATTTTATGCCTACACTTTATCTCGAGGACTGTGTGGTTCTTCCATGTACCGTCAGTATATCGAATGACCTTTCACATACCCTTGAGGTATATATAAAGGTACTTCACGTACTCAATTGTATATCAAAAGGCCCCTTTCATATGTTTGTGCATTAGATAGCACTAATACGGATTTGGGCTCCCACGTACCTTGAGTAAATCGAGAGACCCCTCTAGGATACCCTAACCAACTGGGAAAATCCTTTTGGTCTCCTTGGTGGAGCAATACATTGAGAAAAACACTTGGGGAGATACTACGCACGTGTCGTCCAAGTATTCGGGTATTCAGGAAAGGATACGTTCCAATCCTCCTTGTCACGTTTTACTGTTGGACACTGCGGTATATCACGAGTTGTGACAACTTGAAAATCATAGTGAGGAATTGGCTATCATCAGCACATCCAGTCATTTAAGTTTTCTTGTGGCCTTAGATTGTGTAGGTTTGTTTGTTTGTGATCTCTTCTTTGTTTAGGAGTCTATAGTATAACTGTAGTCGGCATCCTATCTGATCAGTTTACGAGGCGTTCTTATAGGTTGCAAGGTTTACCATGCAACTCTCCTCCTATTGTGGAAGGAAATGAAGTTGAAACCATGGACCAATCAACTACTGTTGATTCTCATGTAGAAGGTGTTCCAATTACTAAAAATAGGGAATAATTTTCTTCTTATGACAATCCCTTATTAGTTCAACAACCTTCCACTGAACATATTTCCTTTGTTTCCCAAGAGAAGGCCAACCTGGTTCATCGAATTGGGTGTTCAATCACCCATCGTATGATACCGTGGCAACAGAGTTTGGTCCAAATGCTCCTTTTTTGGGAACCTCTCTTGGGCAAGCTATTTTTTAATATGGGACTACTAGACCTTCCTATGTTACTCCCATTCGAGAGGCCCCGTCAAACCAAGAACTCTCCAGGCCCCTCTATTAGTCTTTAGAACGTTTGCGTAATATAGGAAACAATATAAAGAGGAGAAGCCCTTCTCCTCTTCCCCATCATTCAGAAAAAACCCCACCTAGATATCATGCCCTTTCACCATCCCAAGTAGGTCCTGGCTCGGAGCAACCATCCCAAAATGTGGTTACTCCAGATTCAGGTCAACCCTCCACCCCCGTTGTGCCTAATCAAAACTCCCCATCAGTTTCCACTCCCTCGATAGCTTCCACACTTGGGGGGCATACCCCGGCCCAAGTTTTTTTTACCTACGAGGGGAACCACTTTTAATATGGGGAAAAACCTATCAACAGAACCACCAATAGTAAACACTCCTCTTCCTAGTACCAACGTAGTTGTACCCTCTTTTGGATAGGGAAGGCCTTCATGGGTCCAACCTGTTGTTAGTCTTCTTTCTTGGGGTTACACTTACCCTGGAAACATGTCACCTACGGTTCATCAAGCTTATAAACCAACACCATCGGGGGTCGTTTATCCTGGAATTCCTTACCCCAATAATTCTTATGTCCCTTGGGGAAAACCTAGTTCGTCTAATGTCCCATCCTATGAATAACCTTTTGTAAATATTGATGGAGGTTTTGGAGGTCCACCCAGAGTTCCACCACCTAGAGGACCATCTAGAAGACCTGGAGGACCACCACCTGGAGGTCCACCACTTGGAGGCCCACCACATATAGGCCCTCCACCTGGAGGAGCACCATCTGGAAGACCACCACCCAGATTACCACCACCTTGAGGACCACTATCTGGAGCTCCACAACCTAGAGTATCACCACCTGGAGGCCCACCACCTAGAGGCCCACCCCTTGGAGGTCCACCTCCCTTGGGCGGTCCACCACCTGGTGGGACCTCTAGTGGCTCTTTTAGAAATCAACCAGTCATGCAGGAATCGTCTACGCCCATTTATAAATATATGTATGGCCCTATTGGTCCACATATTCCATATTAATCACTAGTACCCTCATCCTAATCAGTAATTACCATTTCTAGCTACTTTAGATCTGCCAAATTTATCCAGATTAATTAACGATCCAATACACCATGATCCCTCCTGGATGGCCATCCCAGTTAAATTATCTCCAGACATACCTAAATTTGACAGTAAACCTAGTGAGGACACCAAAAACCATGTCATAAGTATTCATCTATGGTGTTCATCTAATTCTATGATGGATGGTTCATTCCGTCTACGTTTATTTAAGAAAAATCTCACCGGAGTAGCTGTGAAATAGTATATCAAGCTACCTCAGCATTCCTTTTGGGACTTTAGTGCCTTAGCAATGGATTTTTAAACACATTTTTAGTTACCAATTTGATACGAAATAGGCACGAACCTGTTAACCTCGCTTCACCGGACTACTTCCACCCATATCTCCGATCATATACATGAATGGAGATGAAGACATAGGTTGATTAAGGATCCCATTCCTAATCAGTTGCTTGTTGATTGGTTTACGAAATATTTACTCCCTCCCATTGCTAGGGATGTTTCCATGGGAGGTGTCATTACCGAGAAACATGCTATTAGTTGTGCTTAGCACCTATACTTGGTCTATTCCTAGTTAGTAACTTTGTATGACTTAATTCCTCCTGCTCCTCACCCTATATCTAATCCTTCAAGACCTGCAACAGAACCACCTGCTAATGGAATCATTGGTTCAGCTCAAACTCAATTGACCACAATATCTGTGAAAAAGAAAAATCAACCTTTCGCACCAGCTAGTCAACATGTTACACCACCCAAAACTGCATCCTCTTCCCACCAAAGTAAATGCGGTCCAATCCACATAATCTTTGGGAGGAAGGAAAAAAGGTAAAAACAAATGCAAGAAATACAACAACCAACAAGAAGGTAACAAAACACAAAACCCTAATGTTGATTCTAAGAATAAGAGAAAGATAAAGTTTCCTTGCCTGATTTGTGGAGGTGATCACTTCACTAAAGAGTGTCCTCATCATGAGGAAGTTAGTGCATCGATCAAATTATCGACAACTATGTCGATAGTGTTATCTTTTCATTTATGGATGGATTCTCCAGCTATAATCAGATCGAGATACTCCCATCAGATCAACATAAGACGACTTTCATCTTCCCATGGGGAACCTTTTCTTATAGAAAACTCCCTTTTGTTTTGAAAAATGTTGGCGCTACCTTTCAACGCACCATGTCATATGCTTTTCACAACATTAAACACATTGTGGATCCTTATCTTAACGACCTTCCTGCTCATTCGAATCAGCGGCATCACCATGTTGATCATCTGACAAGCTATTTTTTTCAGATGTTGCCACTTTAACATTCATTTAAACCCACATAAATGTGTTTTTTGTGTTGAGACTGGTCAACTGCTTGGTTTTATTGTGTCCAAGGATGGAATCCACATAGACCCTCTGAATATTGAAGCTACCCTGGCTCTACCCACCCCAACCAATGTTACCGAACTCCAAAGTTTGCAAAAGAAGTAAAACTTTTTACGTCATTTCAACTGCAATTATGTTGAAAAAACACACGGTTTCATATGATTATTGAAGAAGGATACCCCTTTTGTTTGGGATGACTTGGCACAACACATGTTCAATAACCTCAAACACACTCTTACGCATGCACCTGTGATGTAACCACCATATTATACAAAGGATTATTCCTTGTATGTGGTTGCATCCCTTTCAACCATTGGTATGGTTTTAGTCCGGACCGATGAACACGATCAGGAACATGTGATCTATTACGTGAGTAAGAGACTTTTAGACTTCAAAACCCGATATTCACATGTGGAGAAAGTTGCTCTGGCCACCGTTATTGCGGTCTAGAATTTTCTTCATTACATTTTTCTCCGTACAGCTACTGTCTACGCAGATTCTAACCCCGTGTATTATATCTTGACTCATCAAGAAATTGGGGTAAAATACTCATAATGGATTGTCATTCTCCAGGAGTTCGAGTTGGAATTTTCCAAAACTAGTTCTAAGCCTGTCTCTCGTCTTCGTCGAGCTTATGTGTGACCTTCCTCGTATTAATAGGGGAACAAAGCCCGTTGACTCATTGTTCGATGAATCTTTTTTCCTCATTAGTACATCTAAACCTTGGTATGGAGATCTCATTCTCTATCTCTAAACACAACGATATCATCCCAATGCCACTCGCGATGAACGTCGTCACATTCGCCACCAAGCCAAGTACTATCTCATTATCAATGAAACTTTATACCATCATGGCATCAGCGCCATATTACGACATTGTCTCACTCATGAAGAAGCTGAGATTGTTTTAAATGATTACCATTCTGAAGCCTGTGGTGGTCATCTCGCTGGGTTGGCTACTGCCCAGAAGATCTTACGCGCTGGGTATTTTTTGGCCAACGATCGTTAAAGATTGCATTGAAACTATAAAAACATTCTTTCCTTATCAATTGTTCACATCAAAAAAGCACACCCATCATGCATTGTTACATCATGTCATAGCAGTTGGCCCTTTTTCAAAATGGGACATAGATTTTGTGCATTGTAGACCTACCTCAGTTGGGGGCATGGCTACATCATAGTGGTTGTATATTACTTCACTAAATGGGATAACATAATGCCTATGTATGCTATAGATGGAAAGACAACTGCTCTTTTTCTATTTAACCATATTATTGCCAGATTCGGAGTCCCCAGGGCCATTATGACTAAACATGGGTCACATTTTCATAACAAGATGATGGCAGAATTAAGTGAAAAATTAGAGTTTCGTCGTGAAAGCTCTACACCTTACTATCCATGGGACAATGGCCAAGTTGAAGCAATCAACAAAGTGTTAAAAAATATGATTCAGTGGATGGTAGGACAAGCTAAGTGTAATTGGCATTTGCAACTGTTTTCCGCACTATGGGCCTACAAGACTATCGTCAAAATATCCACTGGTTTTACACCATTTCATTTGGTATATGGAATAGAGGCCACTCTTCCAATAGATTGTGAGATTCATTCTCTAAAAATTGTTGTAGAACGATTACCCAATACCACCTTAGAAGAAGAACATTTCTTGTACTTAAACAAGCTTGACGAAACTCGTCGTGATGCTACCTTAGCAAATGAGGCACACAAATGATGAATGAAATCCCAATATGACATATTCATTCAGCCCTGCTCTTTCAACAAAGGAGACCTGGTCTTTACCTATGACCAAAAACATGATAAGTTGGGGGGCAAAAAAATAGAGTCTATGTGGCATGGGCCTTATATTGACAGTCAAGTCTTAGAGAAAGGTGCATATGAGTTAATAGATTACGATGAGATACCTTTGGGAGAGCCCTGCAATGGGCTCTACCTCAAAAGATACTATGCATAGATCATCTAGCATAGGTTCTTTGTAAATATTGTTTATAAAGTGCTGTGTGTTTTTGAAAAGTGTGGTTTTAGTGTGAATATAAGATGTGTCTTTCACAACCCTACTTACGTAGTCCCATGTTTAAAATGACAAATGACCTACTACAGTGGCTTCGTAGATGGTGCTAATCGTTACACCATGAATCTTTCATCGGTAGCTTGGGTGTTATATTTTCCAACATGTCATCTGGTGATTTCAAGGGCAACGTGTTTAGGCCCCTCCACCAACAATCTCGCAGAGTATCATGCGGTGATTGGATTGTTGACGAAATCCATGGCTAAATGGTGTAAGAGAAATTAGGGTTTACTTAGATCAGAATTGGTATTTCATCAGCTAAAGCGAGTCTACACCATCTAGAACCCCCTGATCCTTTGTACATTCTGAAGAGTTAGGATTTTAGAAAGGTATTTTGAGCAGGTCTCTTATCAACATATTCCAAGACATTTGAATGCTATGATAGATTCATTAGCAAATTTTGTCTTAGATTGGTATCTTGCTCATAGTTAAGTTCATTTTAACATAAAAATCATGCATTGGATTCATAGTAGGTATTCATTCACACATCACATTTGCACACATGTCTGTAAATAAAAAAAAAATCATATATATATATATAAGGTAAAGCTGAGATACAAAAAGGACTGAAGCGTCAAGCTTTCAAATCACCCAAAGTTTTGGACTATCATAGTTTAAAAATACATATACATAGGGGAAAAAAGGAAGCTTCGAAGCTTTCAGTGTAAATACAGTACAAAAATGAGGGAGAAACTATGGGATAATCCTTGTGATTATGCTCATGATAGCACATCACGGCTCGAGCCACTCTATGGAGTAGCCTCCGAAAGCGGCCTAAAACCCCTATAGTCTGGCGTTGATACTGCCTTGGTAAGTCATTGATGGAAATGTATGGAATCCCCACAGTCAAGCATCGTAGTTTCTCCTCAATATCCTCGAGCTCCTCATCCGAATCTGTGCAACGAATCACCATCTCTTAGAATGCTCCTTGTCTCTCTATAGATGAGGCTCCAGCTGGGCAGGAAGGCCCTATATCTACATAAGACAATTTTGCACATCTCAGCATTACATCATAAAAATAAAATATAAAATCAAAAAATACAAAAAAACACGGATAATGGTGTCTTTATTACCTCATTCAGCCCAATCCTCCCCATCTGGGAGTGGAAGGTCAGGATCCTCTCTAAATTCGGTCCCCGCATAAACATAATCCTCTACCATCAAAAGTTGGATTCTTAGCCAACGAAAAAAGGTCAGCCCATTGGTGACTTTGGGGCATCCTCCACCACCATGACGGGCCATGGCATCCACCCACCTACTCATCTAAGGATCCTCGACATCCATTCTGCTCAATGGGACCTGAGGTCTCATCAATGGTACTCTCTCTAGAAAGAAGGATGCCACTATCGCCCCATAGCCAAATTGCTTCAGCTCTTCTCTCCTGCATTTGGTCAGCTAATATTTTAGGATGACCAGTAGACCCTCACTCCAGTTAAATATAGTGGGATCCATGCACTCTATGGCATACAACATGTGCGCCCTTATGGTCAGGTGAGCTAACCTAGTTCCTGTAACCCTCTCACTAGTAAATGCCATGATCCTCAAAGGCATGTTTATAATGTGCTTGAAGGTAATCTTCCCACCAATTGAATGAGTCCCTATTGAGCAGTGACCATTGATCAGGTCATCCACAGATCCCTCACCACCATGTGGTCCTGTCAGTGTTACTATCTTTCCCTACGAGATAGACCAGTTAAGAAATAGATGTCCTCTACATCTATTGTCAAAGTCTGAGTGTTAACCACAAAGTGTTGTTGGTCTGGATCCCACATATTTTTATAGCTATTTTTACCACACTTGGTAGATCACACCTTTATGGCCTTCGATGTTTGTCTACAGACTCTTTGGAACCCCTTTGCTCATATTTTTCTTTGATGATCCAAGAAAGTCCCCAAAAAACACCTCTTTATGTGTATATGCGACTTTTAAAGCAATATCTGCCTGTACACGTAGCGTTTGAGGAAAAACCCACGTACATCGGGAAATGTGCATGAAGAATTTTTTTTTTGGAGTTTTCCTCATAGATTCTTGAATAACTTGACTCTTGGCCTTCCATATGCCTTGAGAACACTCGGAATCGACCCTCCGTTACCTATTTGGAGTGCTATATATTGAGCCTCTTGGATACATTGAGTAGGAGACTTTGGAGAGAAAGGAAACTATAGTTCATTGTTTCCTCACTTGTTTATGCTTGAGTCTGCATCACTTTGTCCCTTTAGAGAACACAGTGCTTCTCTTCCCAATCTTTCCTTTGCTTTGTAACAAAGCCATTGTGATGGAGGATTGAAGTGGTGGAGTACTCGATTTCTCTGGCTTGCGAAAGTGCCGACAGAGTTTGTCACTGTTCTATCTATGTATTTATTAATAGAAATATCCATTTCTTGTCCAATACATGTACATAACTATGAATATTGTATCCATGGATGTAGTTATTTTTCTTATACATGATGGTTTTTATATATGCTAGAGTAGGCCTAACACTTTGATATATAACATGCTTGGCTTGTTTGTTGTTGTTGAGAGCGAATTGTGAGTGCAAGCATGTTGGAAAAGATCAACGGGGATCTACATCAACCGTCTGGAATAAGGTATGCTTAATATACCTTAGTGTTAGATGCCCTTAATTCTCGTGCATATTGAAATGGATTGATTTCTGGTGTCATTCATTCTGTTGTGGTGCACCCCAAGCCATAACAAGTTTCTCTCCATAACAGAATTGGTGAATCTACATAAAAACATGAGATTTCCATAAGTATTCACCTTAAAAATTGGTAAACATGGCCTTGTACATGAATGTTCCTCAAACAATTGTGTATGTACATGGAAATCAAAGGATTTCCCACGTAAATCAGGCCCTATTCGTGTAAATCGAGTGATTTTCTACATGGGCCAAAAATGCCAATTTTAGGGTTGCCAAAAAATAAAATACAACCACTTAAAATTTAAATAAAAGCATTAAAATGAAAGAGGATGGAATGAACAATTACCTGATCCAGACGGTTCTTGATTTCGTGGCCTGTAGATCCCAGAATCAACGTTACAAGTTTTTGGTTCAAAAGCACTAGGTGTGGTAAAAATTCCAAATGGTATGGTAAAAATGAGTTTTTTACTATTTTATAGGAAATGTTTTGAAATTCTTACCCACCTCTCTATAGTTTGGACCATTATTGACTATTTTGGATTTTTTGGCCTAATATTATGTTGGAGGGACCTGATTTGAGCATACTTTGACTGAGTCTTTAACCTGTTCGTATCTATGAAAGGTATAATTTTGAACTAGCATATAGGTTAGGAGTCCATATCCACTTGCATTATGCATTTCCTTATGACCATGTCACCTTCACCCTAGGTACGAACCCACTTCGTCATGTCACAGAACCTTCATACTACTACTAGAAGTCACATTATGTAAATGGTAGAACTTTCCTATACATGGGTGCCCTAGTTAGATATTGTTTTGTAGTTTGGTACCCATGCTGATATTTCTCCTTTAGGTTTGGGAGTCCCTTGTAGTCCTGCCATGTCCTTGAGCAAGAGCTTCATACTCATCTTGAACTTTATGTTAGACATTCCCCATAGGGACTCCCTTGTATATCAAGTTTTAATTGCATTTCATGAGTTTTGATTGCCTTATTGAGCTTTATGCTGGCTCCCTTCTTGAGAGTTATAAGCCATGCAGCCTGAGCTTGTCTCAATCCTAGCCAAGCAGATCCTTTTATATATCCTTTGCAGCTTGATCATCCCTTATCGAGAGGAAACCTTCCACCAAGTGTCCTTATCCTGTGCATGCTTCCTTACATTGAGCATAGGTATGTTCTACTACTTGGAACTAGTTTGCTTTCCAACGACACTTGTCTCCTCCTAGTTGTATACTATAAGAACTTTTATTCTTTTTCAAGCTTTTCAAAATCTCAAAAAGTCCAAAAAAAGTCAAAAAACATAAAAAGACGGACGAGAAATGATATTATCTTTGATAGCTATCAAGTTGTGTCACCTTCAAACACAACACTATATATCACATCCTTTGGTTGGGTTGCTAATTTGAATTTAGGACCTGTACTCATTACTCTGAGTTTCCTCCACCGACTGGTTATGCTTCCAATCCCTATGGAGCCTCTGTTGATGCCTCTTGTGTCACAGAGTTGTCCCAATTTGCATATCAAGTTTATGTTTCCTATATTCAGTCACCATTTTCCTTATGCTCTTGTTCGAAGGAATTTTTATCCTGAGTCAACCATTCCTCAACTATCTTGACTTTGCATGTAGGTCATTCCCGGTACAGTTATTGGATTGTGCAAAACTTGTTCGTTTGATTTCTTCCACATTATCTAGCATTATTTAGTACCTCATGTTGGTTGATAGGGGATAACTTAATACCCTCCTTCCATCGAAGTCCATTCCATCGACTTCATATCATTTATTCTGGAATAGGAGTCTAGAGTCCATTTGAGTTCCTTGAGACTTATAGTCATCAGTGGTAGGTTCTTTCACCATCGACAGTTTGGGAATACATCAATGTCCCCTGATCGATGGATTATTTCAAGTGTTCAACCTCAACACATCTATTCACACTTGTTAGATTGCACTATGTACCTTGCTTCCCATTATCAATATCGGTGAGATATCTCATGTCTATTAATGGTATACATCAATGACCGGTAATCAGACGATGGACCATCATGTTTGACCTCGACACCTTTATTCACGTGATGGGACATGTACTCGTAGCGGTTTGCATAGAATACTTCCGAGATTGATGGCATTCCATATATGCTACCTCCTTGATCGTGCCAATATTTATAAGATGTCATCTCTCATGACCAGAATCCAGTATGTTACCAGATATCTTCATCCACTATGGATATCTTTTTCATTGTATATTGTACGTGGCAATGACCACACATGACATTTGTATATCATGCCTATTCATGGCCATTGCACTCTTATGTATCTAGGACTGCTACATGTATATTTGCAGTCACATGCATAGATTTATCATTATATTGTAATGATGACTGGTTGGTTCTTCCACCTGGGTCTTCATTAATCCACTTATGGGATGGATATAATGTATTTACCCCTCTGACCTCACACAAGAAGGGGCATACAGTTATAGTTGACATGGAAGGGACATGGAAAGCCATAAAGGTGTGATCTACCAAGTGTAGTAAAATCAACTATAACTGTATGCCCCACGTAGCTTTTGAGCCAAAACCCACGTACATCGGGAATGTGCATGAAGAAAAAACATTTTGGAGTTTTCCTCATAGAGACCCGAATAACTTGACTATTGGCCTTCCATATGCCTTGAGAATGCTTGGACTCGACCCTCCATTGCCTATTTGGAGTGATATATATTGAGCCTCTTGGATACATTGAGGAGGAGAATTTGGAGAGCAAGGAAACTACAGTTCATTGTTGCCTCACTTGTTTATGCTTGAGTCTGCATCCATTTGGAGCACATAGTGTTGCTCTTCCCAAGCTTTCCTTTACTTTGTAATCTTTCCATTATGATGGAGGATTAAAGTGGTGGAGTCCTAGTTGGAGGACTCAGTTTCTTCGGTTCACATAAGTGCATACAGAGTTTGTCACTGTTCTATCTCTGTTTTTATTAACAGAAATATCCATTTCCTGTCCAATACATGTGCATAACTATGAATATTGTATCCATGGATGTAGTTATTTTGTGTATACATGATGGTTTATATATATGCTAGAGTAGGCCTAACACTTTGATATATAGCATGCTTGTCTTGTTTGTTGTTGTTGAGAGCGAATTGTGAATGCAAGCGTGTTGGAAAATCTCAGCGAGGATCTACATCAACCATCTGAAACAAGGTACGCTTGATATCCCTTAGTGTTAGATGTCTTTATTTCTCTTGCATATTGAAATGGATTGATTTATGGTGTCATTCAGTCTGTTGTGTTACACCACAAGCCATAGGAAGTTTCTCTATGCAACACATATGTATCACGTGCTCCAGAAAACGCACATATGCTCTCATTCCTGGTATCCAGAAGAACTTGAGAATCCCACAGTCATAGAGGGATCTCAATGTCACAGGGTCATTGCTTGCTTGGAGATCATCCAATTCATGTTTAATCTCTTTCCATATAACCATTTTTCCCCTATATTTTCCTGCAAAATACAATTAAACATCTATTAGAAGCAATTTGGGATCATCAAAAGAAAGAAAAATAACTTGAAGTTGGTTATGTCTTGATTTTTTGGGAGCCTCGGCCATTGGTGCACTATCTACACTAGAACGGAGCATCGATGCCTTTACCCTGTGTAGACAGATCTCCCTCAGTGCCTTTTCCTCTTTCGAGAGGTGCACCGATGCACCTCCCAAAAGAGAAAAAGGCTCCAGCCTGTATGCACTTTGTCCCCTTGGGGATTCGCCCAAAAACTTAAAAAATGACCTTTAAAACAAGAAATGCACTGGTAAACATAAAGTAATAAGGGTTAGCTCTTACTTGGTCCGAGCGGTTCGAGCAGAGAAGGTCCACAGCTCCCAAAATATACAGTTGAAAATAATCCTTTTTCACTCTTTTACTATCGTAAAAAAAATCACAATGGTAAAATACTCACTATTCACCCTTTTTAATAGTAATTTTGATTTTGATTTTTAATATTAAATCAAAATATTTTAATTCTTAGGTTTTTTACCATTCATGTGTAATAGTTTTCATAGTAAATTGATCCTAACTTGATTTTTGAAGATTCTGGGTTATATTTATGAAGCGTTATGGCTATGTTGGGAGTGACTTTGGTCTTTTTAACACTTTGGGATAAAATGAAAAAGTATCGAGCGTCGTTCATACCTTTGACATGCTCGTTACAAACCAAGTAAAAGGGTATCGAGTATACTTTTTCTGCTTTTTCAGACTCATTAAAATTGGCTTATGAAAAAGAGGACCCCATATGGAGTCACATTTAAGGTCCTTTCAGACTCTTTAAAACACGAAAAGATCGTTGAGTGAAATTTTCTTCTTCATGCTCGCAAAAGTACTTGAAGGGTTGTCTTTCCAATGGTAGTTTACCCCTTTTTCATTTCGGATTGATTAATTACAAAAAAGGAATACTCTAGATGATCTCAACTAGAAGAGTTCTCTCGGGCATTATTTTATACTTTTTCTGGCCCCTAGGGACTAAATCATACGAAAAAGGACCTTTTGGAGTCTCCTTTTTTCTTCATTCAGACTCTCTAAACATGAACAATACCGTGTTAACTTTCAATGGACTGATTAAATTAAACATTGAGAGAACCTCTTCTGGGAACAAACCTCTCCTTTCTCAGGTTTGTAGTGACATATGGGAATGAACTCATCATCCGATGAGCTATAATGAGTGTTTGTTACCCTCTTTGAACACGTAAAAATGAAAAGAGGCACTCATCCTTCGTGATGGTTAAATTAAGGGAATGGGAATACATTTTCATTTGTATCAATGGCAGCTCACAGTCCACCTTTGAACATGGCACTTGTCCACATTTTCATTGTCAAACAGTTGGGTATTCAGCTTGTCACTGAGTCGATCCACTTTCGTGAGTCATCTGACTCCTTTGAGCCAATTTAAAGAATTCATTGCCTTATCCTTACATTACAGCTAGTTTTCATCTTGTTAATTCAATGCTACCAAGTCTCATGCCACAATTTGTTCAAAGGATGTCTCTTTTGCAATCCATGTCGTTAGTAACTTTACCTTCCTATAAAGTCAGTCGTATCTGAGTCAGTCTCATGGCTGTTTCATCACTTCAAAATCAATTTTTGTTCCATGTTTCATGTCGATGATGGGGGAAACATCATGGCCCTCCTTCAATGAGTCCATTCCTATCGACCTCGGCACATCCTCCAGGAATTAGACTTAGAAACGAAGTCAAGTACCTTGAAGCTTGCATGCCTCAATGGCAGGTTTCCTCTCTTTTGATAGTAGGTTTTCATTAATGACCTTTGATTGAAATATTCTATCAAGTGTTTGACTTCAAAACCTTTATTCACACTTGGGAGAATGTACAGAGATACCTTGGGGATCATTGACATCAATGGTGATTTCCTTTGTGGTTGTTAATAGTATACATCAATGACTAGTAATCAAGTGGTTTATACCATGTTCGACATCAAGACATCTATTCACATGGTTATAATCGTATCATTTGGGTATTGGAAAGAAGACTCTGAGTGGTTAGGAATTCATCTGGATAACTACCAATCCTCAGGTTGCGACAGAGGACTATTTGAAGTCATGACATGGATCCACATTGTATGATTGGTGGTTGTGTCTAGTATTGAGTTCGGATAGCATGGATCTATTTTATATGTTTTATAGCCATGTTCTACTTTTTACATCATTGATCATGGATATACAGTGTATTTTTGGTAGCCATGACATGGTCATCTTCATGGATATGCAGTGTATTGGACTGCAGCCATGATTGAGTCAAATAACTTAGTTACTGGTCTTATGTCAATTGTGAGCTCATCTCTCTTTTCCTATAATACCATATCGATATCTAACAAAGTATTTTACCTATCACATCCTTCTAGCTTCATACTTTGGGGGGAATTATGTTGCACCTAAAATATACACTAATTACTGACACCCTTCAAAGCACTTGGCCAAGGATTCTTTTGGATGTGTTTTCCCACTCTTGAGTACGCTGGCACACTTTCTTCCCTATGACAGACTGCCAGCTCTTGTTGTACATTGACATCATGCACCACCAACACCTTTATCCAATTCACAAGAAGCGTCAGCACCTTTACCCTCTTTGTAAGAAGCGCTGATAAACTCAAAAGGACAAAAAGGGAAGTTTCAAGAATCTTCTAGGTGAAATATCTCATGTAGGAAGCTCTTATCAGTTAGGGAGAGCTGGCACTCAAACTCCTCACCCTTAGGGATCATCCCCTATTCTTTTCCTAAAGAATATCATCCCATATGAGCCTCCCTTGGCCTATAAAAGAAGCCTTCATGGACGATGTGAAGGGAGACCAAGGAGAGCATCCTTATGCTATTGGATTGAAGTCTGGTGTAGAGGCAAATAAGAGTGAGTTATGTGAGAAAATACTTTGTTGTGAGAGAAGAGCTTGTTTTGAGTGTGTCAAATAGATGGCGGAGACAAAGCTATCAACATCAAGTCTTTGGTTGTAGCTTTATCTTTTCAGTTTATTAATAAAAAAGTGTTCCCCTTTCCCATATTTGATTTGTATGAATTTTAATCATTTATTGTTATATTCCTTTATCACTAACATAGATCTTTAATCTATCTTATTACTCTCATATTTTTGTCTTGTTTTATGATGTTTCCTTGCAGATACTTCTAATCGTAGGAAGAACAGTGGAACGAAGACTAGGACATTTGGATATGAGGTAAGAGAGTCACTTTATTCAATTAGATTAACCATCTAGGGAAAGGATATATTGTTATGATGTTTTGTTCTAGAATTGTATCATACATGCTATAGGAACAAGCGGTGTCCACATCAGTTGAAGAATTCCTTACAACACAGCTCAACAAGCCATGAAACAAGGAAATCATCACTCCATGATTGAAGCATCAAAAACAAGGTGAGAACGTCCACAATAGATAACCACCATCATGAAGGAGGGAAAAACCACCTATACAAGCCAAGAATGTGCACTCGTACGTGGCAAGGATGAAGAGACCAAGAGGGCACTCAACCAAAAATGATACCAAAATAGTTTTCTTAAGCCATCAATATGCTAGGAAACAAGAACCATCCTACACCCTCTCATCACGTCCAAATCATATAATGAGAATATATAATATCCAAAACATCACAAGATAAATCCCATAGCAATAGCCATGAAGATTCATCCATTAATTCATCTAGGGCATCAAAATTCCAACAAGTTGCAATTCGTAGTTGAAGACTGTAACGAAGACTACAAGTGAATACTTATGAGAAATGAGGGGTGATAGGGTGGAACATTCTTCGTTTGGAACCAATTGGTTAATAATCCTTAAAAATATATGTACTTCTAAGTTGTTTATAAATATGCAAAATTTAATGCTTTTACTTGCGTATAGATTATTGACTATTTTATGATTTGCTTCCTCTTAAATAGGTTTTAATGTACTTTATGGGAGTTGAATTGCATTAGAAATATTGGATTGATATTTACTAGGTTCAAAAGTTGAATTGCTTTCTTAAATTTTGCATAGTGCATTTTTTGGGGAAACTTACCAAGAACGTCTTCTCATTTTGAAGATGGTACCCATGGTAAATTGGATTCTCCCAAGCTTAATGCATAGTTAACATTTTAACAACTATAAATTCACAAAATACAAACATACCAAAAAGTGAAATTTAAACCTTGATGGTAGAAAAAACAGTTTTTCCTCTTAACCACTCAAACTACACCCAATTAACATTATTATATTAAATTTCAATTACATTCGACATAACAACTAATGCAATACTTACTTACAAACCTCATTTATAATGCAAAATGTAATAATTCCCTACCAGCGTAGATCCAAAGGCTCTATCAAGCGCCGAGAGGGATCAAATTTCTCTAGGTGCAAACCTCTTCTAAAGTATTACACTCAATGAGATATCAACTTTGGTGTGTCCTATATATACCATTGATTTGGTTCAAACTAAAAGACACATTGTTTATTTTTATGATCCACATTTTTTTGGGGATAATTAAATTTTAAATTTTTTATTGTTTTGTTAATTTTTACTTTTTTATTGTTTTGTTAAGTAGGAAGATTAGAACATCTCCCCCATATTAGGTTTTTTTCTGGTCGACATTTATTTTGTTTTATAATAAAAAAATCTATTTTTTTATTAATAAAAATAACGTTATGTAACGTTACGTAACATTACAAGATCTCCCCCATACTGGACTGTAGAGAGCCTCTTGGCTCCATAAGTATGATATTAATTTATGTATAAACAATATTTATTAAGTTTTTTTTTTTTTTAAACAAATATGATTACTATAAGTATTTAAAGTTAAATATGAACAGTTTACAGAAATCAATATATTAATTAGGTTTTTATTATGCTTTAACAAAAGTTTATTCTATTAATTAGGTTTTCTTCATTAATAATTAACAATTTTATTTTTAGATTTATGCATCCACCAAGGCTCTGTAATCTATTTGCCTCCCGTTAAATAATAAGAACTTGTTTAAATCAAATAAATGTACTTTTTTTATAACAAAAAATTGCCCATACTGTATGTGGATTGATAAGTTAAATGCTGCAAACATATTTTTGATATATTCACACCTGTCGGATTTTTTTTCCTTAATATTTACAATTTAGGTAAAAATATACTTTAAAAAAGAAAGGGTTTAAAATATTTCTCGTTTTTATGCCTAACGAAAATAACAGTTCGCATAGCATAAATAAATCCAAGTTCAAATGAATCAAAAGAGACTTCATAGAAAACATTGTTGCAACAATCAATCAATAAGAAATTAGTAAAGGGGACTTACATATGCAGAGCTGGAGCTGGACCCCTGAGACTGAGTGTCTGCGTGAATAAATATCAGTTAGAGTTGAATAAATATCAGTGGGCGGGAGGTATGATTTGATTATCCTACCTTTCCTCCTCTTCCACTGCTAGAGAAGCATCATTATCATCGTGAATATGAGTAGGACGCAGCCCTCCTCATCGTCCTCGACTGCTACAGCAGTGCCTGCTTCCAGAGAGACAGTAGCTGGATGAAGATGAGCAAGTTTTGTCTCAGAGTCAGTGTGGGGCATGCTCTTATATTCATCGTGCGGCCTTTCCTCCTCCTCTACTTGAATTTCATGAGTAGCAAGCTGATCCTGAGGAGGATTGGTTGGATGATACTCAAAAGTCTGAGTTACAGAAAGGTGGTCATGCAGGATTTCTTCTGGCTCCACCTCTCTTTTCTTCTTGTAGAAGCGACCATACAAAGTGAACAGACCGCGCTCCTAGGATGCGGTGCAGTCTCAAGATCTCCTTCATATTGGTTTTAATTTTAATTTTTTATTATTTATTATTTATAGCCGACATAACGTTACAAGATCTCCTTCATATTGGTTTTAATTTTAATTATTTATTATTTATAGCCGACATAACGTTACATAACATTATGTAATGTTACAAGATCTCCCCCATACTAGGTTCTAAAGCGCCTCTCGACACAATAAGTATGATATTAATTTATGTGTAAACAATATTTATTAAGTTTTTTTTTAATTTTTAAACAAATATGATTACTATAAGTATTTAAAGTTAAATATGAATAGTTTACAGAAATCAATATATTAATTAGGTTTTTATTATGCTTTAACAAAAGTTTACTCTATTAATTAGGTTTTCCTCATTAATAATTAACAATTTTATTTTTAGATTTATGCGTCCGCCAAGGCTATGTAATCTATTTGCCTCCCGTTAAATAATAAGAACTTGTTTAAATCAAATAAATGTACTTTTTTTATAACAGAAAATTGCCCATACTGTATGTGGATTGATAAGTTAAATGATGTAAACATATTTTTGATATATTCACACCTGTCGAATTTTTTTTCTTTAATATTTACAATTTAGGTAAAAATATACTTTAAAAAAGAAAGGGTTTAAAAGATTTCTCATCTTTATGCCTAACGAAAATAACAGTTTGCATAGCATAAATAAATCCAAGTTCAAATGAATCAAAAGAGACTTCATAGAAAACATTGTTGCAACAATCAATCAATAAGAAATTAGTAAATGGGACTTACATATGCAGAGCTAGAGCTGGACCCCTGAGACTGAGTGTCTGCGTGAATAAATATCAGTTGGAGTTGAATAAATATCAGTGGGTAGGAGGTATGATTTGATTATCCTTCCTTTCCTCCTCTTCCACTACTACAGAAGCATCATTATCATCGTGAATATGAGTAGGACGCATCCCTCCTCATCATCCTCGACTACTACAGTAGTGCCTACTTCTGGAGAGACAGTAGCTGGATGAAGATGAGCAGGTTTTGTCTTAGAGTCAGTGTGGGGCATGCTCTTATATTCATCGTGCGGCCTTTCCTCCTCCTCTACTTGAATTTCATGAGTAGCAAGCGGATCCTGAGGATTGGTTGGATGATACTCAGAAGTCTGAGTTACAGAAAGGTGGTCATGCAGGATTTCTTCTGGCTCCACCTCTCTTTTCTTCTTGTAGAAGAGACCATACAGAGTGAACAGACCGCGCTCCTGGGATGCGGTGTAGTCTCAAGATCTCCTTCATATTGGTTTTAATTTTAATTTTTTATTATTTATTATTTATAGCCGACATAACGTTACAAGATCTCCTTCATATTGGTTTTAATTTTAATTTTTTATTCTTTATTATTTTTAGCCGACATACCGTTACGTAACGTTACAAGATCTCCCCCATACTGGGCTGTAAAGCGCCTCTCGGCGCAACAAGACTCAATTACAACGCAAAAAGATGAGAAAATTTGTCAATGATTTTCAAAAAATTGAAAAGCAAAAAACAAGAGTGAAGTAGAGAAGATAAATGAAAGGAAAAGTAGGTTGATAGAGAAGGGAAAAATAAATTCTTCAAATACCCATGTAAAATTATGTATGTAACATATTTTAAAATATTATATCATTATTTCACATTGAAATATTTCGCCTCATATTATTTACTTACTTGAAAAATAAATTCTTCAAATACCCATGTAAAATTATGTATGTAACATATTTTAAAATATTATATCATTATTTCACATTGAAATATTTTGCCTCATATTATTTACTTACTTCATCCTTGGTAAGTTTTTTTTCCACTAAAAAAAAACTTTATTGAATAAAACCATATTGTTCAGAATACCACTAGGCCATACAAAGTTCGAGTATGTTAATACTCAACTATTTTTAGCAAAATATGCAGTCACATAAATTTATGTTTACATCACAAAAGAATGCTCATTCATCAACAAACGTTTTCATAAAAAAAACTCAAAATGTTTACAAGAAGGATATAAATAATTGCAATAACAAGTACAACATGATAAAAAAACTTCAGAACTGGCTAATACCTAGTGAAGTGGATATACCCAGTTGATTGATCCATTTCTCCATAGATCTAGTAGGTAAGAGGAGACCATATTTGGAGAGTTGATATGCTACATGATTGTGCTTTGAAGATATGAGAATAGTTGAACCTCTGAAAGTGTGCACTAATCCTAGAGACATCCTTGAATATAGGAACCAAGAAGATGTTCCTAGGAGGATTATTGAGCTTCAAACAGTCAAAAACAAGTTTGGAGTCACCGAATAATTGAATGCACAGGATCCCAAGGGAGTGAGCAATAGTCAATAAGAGTTCGATCAAGGAAAATTTGGCAAAGTTATTTTTCACTTCTCCAAGGCCATCAACAAAGTTCTACCAATGATACTTTGTTGTATAAATAGTCCCACCAGCACCTCCAAAACCAAGCCATCCCTAAGAAGCACCATCCACATATGTCCATGAGAAAATATGTCAATAAATTCAGTCGAGATGACCCTAAGGGGCTTGTTGAGATCAACCTAAGGGAAATAATTGAAGATGCCAAAACTTTTTCCAGTATAAACCTGATAGGGGATGATAGTGTCTTCAAATATATCTTTATTCCTGGCAAGCTAAACATGCAAGATGATGACTACAGAAAGAGCATAGAATTTGTCGAAAGATGTGTTATTAGTCCATGAGTGCCAAGCTTCCTGTATACTGAAACCATTCCAAACGAATGAGATACCAATGAGCAATGCAATATGATGCCACATATCCAAAATGTATGGACATAAAATGAAAAATGTGTGATATTTTAGCTGCAAAGGCACACAGTGGGCATCATTTGGGACCACATTTAAATATGTGAAGCAATACATCCCATACTAGGTCTTTTCCCTCGAGAACGAGCCAAAATAAAATATTGTTCTTGTAGAGACAATTCATATGAAAAATGGACTTGTACCACCATCGAGGAGGAGGTAAATCCTCCTCCTCTATGAGTGCCAAATAACCCATGTTGGGGACATAATTACCTCCATTAGGATTCTCAATCCATAGCAATTTATCTTCCTTATCATTTAGAAAGACGTTGCTATCAGAGAGTGACTGTATATATCTATACTAGATTTGTCTCTCTAGATTGTTTAATTCTAAATCAATAGTTGTTAGCCAAGATTAACTATAGAAATTGTTATTAACATTGAGTTGTACCTGATGAAGAAAAAGTATACCCCTATCAGTCAAGGAGGTGATCATATAATATATAAATCTGTGTAATTCAACACATCTAATCCATGGATATTGACCAATATGAACTTGCTTGTCGTTGCCAAATTTCGATGAGATCCAATCACCAATGAGTCTGAAAGCAGAAGTTATCACTTTTCATATGGTGGATATGTTCTTCTAAGACTTATCCTTTAACTTGAACCATTCTTCTATGGAAAGTGGTGAGATGTAGTCTTTATTAATAACCAGAACCCAAAAACCCATACCCTTGAGAATTTTCCAAACACATTTGGTAGCTAATGTCTTTGCAAAGCACAAGAGATATTTAATGCCCCATCCTCCAAGTACCTTGGGAAGAGATATCCCATTGCATGCGACCCATGGGAATGTAAGATATGTACCATTCCCCCCCCCCCCACAAAATTTTGGCAGACTTTCCTAATTCTATTGAGTATACCTGCAGGAATGAAGGACAAAGAGATCCAAAATATGGGAATTGCTTCGATAATGGAGTTAATCATGACCATTCTACCCCCATAGGAGAGCCAGTTGTTGCACCATAATTTAATCCTTCTTTTTATTATGACAATGATCTACCCCCATGGGAGATCCAGTTGTTGCACCATAAGTTGATGGAAACCCACGTATTTGAGACCCATGGAGATGTTAACAACAACAAAACAAAATTTGTCAGTGTATTATATTTCCTCCACTGGGGCTATGTTCATGTAGGAGATGGAGGATTTGTTAGCATTACATACCATACTGGTGGAATTTGAGAAAATTATCAATATAGATTTAAGTATAAGAGCATGCCTACGAGAACCATCAATGAAAATAACACGTCATCAATGAACAGGAGATGGGTGACATGTACATTGCCTATGATGTGCACACCCTTAAATGAACCTGAAGAAGCTATTTTTTTAACCATTTTGTTGAGCCCATCCATCATTAAAATAAATATGAGTGGAGGAAGTTGGAAACCCTATCAAAACCCCTTCCCAGGTCTGAAGAATTTTGTTACATATCCATTAATGAGTACCAAGAAAGAAATACATTGTATAGTAGATAATATCCAGTTTACCATAGACACATCAAAACCAATTTGAAATAATATCTGTCTAATATGGGTCAAATAAACACAGTCATAGGCCTTGGATAGATACACTTTGATGATAACCACAGGTATTTTTCTGGTTTTGGCAGAATGAAGTACCTCTTGATCAATAGAAATAGGTTCATGTATTTGCCTCTTCGCTAGGAAGGAAAATTTATTGGCATTAATCTTATAAAAAGGTATTCCTTTTTCCATGTTTGCAATAACCCTAGCAATGATGTTGTATACATCGCTACAAAGAGATATGGGGTGATAGTCTTCCAGATTTGTAGCCCAATACTTCTTTGGAATGAGGTAAATGAAGGTGTTGTTGAAATTACCAAGAAATATTCCCCCTAACTATAGATTCTTCATTTACATCTAGAATATTTGCTTCTAAGATGTCAATAAACCCCCAATAAAATTCTATAGGAAAGCCATGAGTACAAGGGATTTTGTCAGCTTTCATAAAGTGTAAGGTTGTTTTCTTCTCTTTCAGTGAAACCTTCTCTTTTAAGGATTCGTTTTGGTCATTTGTAACAAAAGAAGGATAGAAGGAAATAATATCCATCATATCACTATCCTCTTTAAATAGCTTCGAGAAATTATTAGTTCTAGCTAATCCATATCATCAAATCCAGAGACAAGGTGTCCATTATCATCTTCAAGTTGCCAGATAGTGTTGATATTGATTCTATTCTTGTATAAGTTATGAAAATATTTAGTGTTTTTGTCCCCTTGTTGAAGCCTTATAACTCTATTCTTAAGTCCGATAGAATCCTCCTTCTCAATAAGTATCTTTTTCCTTTTCCCTTCCAATTCCATAGAAAAAAAATTTCTAATCCTAATTATGGAATCTATAGGGATGTTCATCAGAGAATACAACCATTCGTTCTTGAACCTCTGTTAGTTCAACTGCCATGACGCTTTTGCATTCTTGTTCCCATTGTATAGAATTCTAATTGTACAACAATGAATGAAGAGCTTCCTGGATCATATGGATACCACACATTCTAGATCAACTATTTGTAAGACTCGTGTTGTAGCCAGGGTTCATTAAATTTAAAAGGTGTTGGGGGATTCCCATGTATGGAGCCGAAATCCAAAAAAATAGGATGGTGATCATATGATAAAACCGCCCTCACCATTCTATTGTTGAATACGAGGGGCTAACAACAAGGAACTTTCATTGATAAGAAACCTGTCAAGATGCTTAGAAACACTATCATGGCCTACTCTCTTGTTACTCCATGTGGGCTTAAGTGTAATTGGAGGAATATCATATAGTCCTTCATATGCAAGTCTCCTGACACATAGCTCTAAAAATGGGTCCTTCATGGCATTCAGGCCTCAGGTTTCAGCTTTTCCAAGTGAGATGTTTAGGTCACAACCCAAGACAAATCTCTCAATTTTGTGAAATCTAAAACCAAATAATATGTGACAATGTCCTAATCAGTTGGAGTTTGGACTATATATATTTAACAAAGTAAAATATTGACCCAATTCTCATGAGAAGAAGACCATCTCGAGACCTGAGAAGATGAAGCACGTCAAATTAGTGATGAGGATATATTTTTTGGACTAGCTTGTAATAATACCCCTAGAATGACCAATACCGTCAATGGAGTTGAATTCCCAACCAGCGATAATAGTTCACAGCTCATTCAAGATAGAGTCGCCAGAAGACAATGTTTCATGTAGCATCAAAATATAGGAATTTGAGGGCTATTTTATTCAAGTGAAACCCAAGCCCTTTGTAGTTGAAGGAAATAATGAGCATTATAACCCAAAAGTATTTTTGGCCATATCTCTAAGTGCCCATTTGATAGTCGTTGTATGTTTTCCTTAATATCCCGAGTAGATTGTTGTCTAGCTTTGTGCATAATTGAACAGTTCCCTTGGAGGCACGTCAAAGTGTGTGAGTCTGACCCACTACCCAAACCCCTTCTAGGTATTTCCTTCAAGGTGGTTTGTGATGTGAGGAGGTACCTAGAAATTGAAGGGCCAGTTGCAGGATCTATAAATGAAGCGTATTTATCTATAGTGTTCCTTTCATGCTGAGAGTCAGTCATTAGGTTCTCATGCCATTCTGGAATAAGTAGTCATGAGGAAACATCATTTGTATTATTCCATATAGGGAAATATGTTGTAGAAGAAAGTTTAATAATATCCTGAATATATGTTGTCATGCCTTGTGTTGAGTGGCTCGAAGTGGCTGGGTATGTAATATCAGGTCTAATGGGAAAGGGTGTAGTAATAGTGGTTGAGACACTAGCTACAAAATTCTTCACCGATCTAGAGCACATACTATAATTTTCCAAATGATTGAAATTAGATGGAACAAAGTATTGAACGGGATTAAGGGAAATAATGTCAATGTCATTGCAACCAAGAGGCATATAAGCATTAGTGTGCTCTCCAAAGAGAAATATTGGCCCCTCTACAAAAGGTGACCTATGCAGACCATTAAAATCACACGAGGACATAGGGAAGTGTTTATTAAAGTACCTAAAATGGTTGAAACAAATGACCACTTGAGGGCCAATACTGACACCCTTATACACTAGTATGTTAGGGTTCAGAATCTTGACCATGGTTGGGGAAGCCGAAATTGGTGTAGGTGTGCAGTTATTCTTGGCATTGTCATTATGATGCATGGATTCATAATGAATAGTGAGAGGAGCCTTAGAAAGTGTAGAATTACCCAATTCAACATTAACACCGGTTCGAATAAGATGAGAATCAACATCTAGTGAGGTTCACACCACAACAACGCCAAACCGATAATGGTTTATCGATACATAATAATCTACAACCATCCTCGAGGAGGACACCAAAAAATAGCTACCCGTTGAATAGAACAAATCATGTGATCCCACAAAATGTGATAATCCAACATCCAAGGATGCCTCATCAATCATACCAATCATTTCAGGCATAAAGGCTACATCAGGTTTGGATTTGTTTTCCAATAATGGCTAACAAAAGGGAGGGTGCAGTATTTGACCACATGTCCATAATTGTGACTTATGTTGCATCTAAATGGGACGTCGATGTATTCCAAACTCTATTTATGATGAAATGAACCCTTTGAAATGGACATTTCATCCCACAAACCATTGCGAAGATCGATGTCCACCAAGATATTAGCAACAACCATCTTTCCAATCTTTCTAAAGTAGAATTCAACTTTTAGGAATGTATCGATAGCATCCCCAATGAGTTAAAAAATATCCTTAAACCAAATTTTCAAAGGTAACCTTGGAAGTTTGACCCAAATGGGTTAGCAGGGCATTTTTTCTCTGCCAACATCGAAAGACAAATGCTAACGTTTCAATGTGATGGTTGATTTACCCAAGATCCATACCCCACCAAGTAAAAGTATGAAGTCTGCCACCTTCTAAAGAATAATGGAAAACCATCCCTTATCCAAAGAGAAGCAATCTAGGGAGTAGCCAAGATGAGAGGAACAAATTTCGTTGGCCCATTCTCTAAAATGTTCCATAGAAATTCTCCTACCCCCAAAATGCCCAACCAACGTGAGCTCCAAGAGAGGGAAAAGATTTTTCATCTTCACATCTTCCCCCAAATCCATGTTTAAGGGGCATCCTTTCCTTTTGATGCATTGTTTAGAAAAAAATGTCAACTTTACTCGCATATTCCACTGACTATGCTGATTCTGGGCCAAGTTTCAGAAAATTCTCATCCGTCGGGGGTGGAGCAACCATCGATATAGCGGGACCAGATCCTTTGTCAATCATAATATTTCCAAGTATTGTGGGAATACTGGAAGCAGTGCCAAATTTACTACACCCTGTTGACCCACTGCCCTTATGCTAGAGTTTAGTAATAGGGTTCAAGTTAGGTTTATCGGGCATGATAATGAAACTTCATGGCACCCTAGTTGATAACCTTGATTGTTCGGTCTTTTTTTCCAACCCATTCTATTCAAGTATAATATTTATAGTGAAGCAGACAATAATTCATCTGCACAGTTGAATAAACCCCTAGTTCCTCGTCAACTAAGATACGGGTAAAAAATGGCCAATATGAAACCCTAAATCCATGAATCCCTCGTTTTATGTGGCATGATTGTCTAAACATCAAGTGAATATTAGTTCATGACCGACCTACTGTTGCCTACTGATACTATCTGCATCGACATCTTCCATCCCATCCATCCTAGGCTATTAAAGATTATTACCCTTTTTAACTACTCTCAGGCAGAATGCCATACACTCTCGATCAAGTAACAACAAATGAGGAATTCAGAGAAAATTAGTTATTAGGAAATTTGGGGTCATGGGTCATCATTGAAAGTGTAACATAAAAGTGACATGCGTTCACACTTTTTCAAATACTATAACCATTATTTTTATTTTCTCTCATTTTCAAAGGTTTATCATTGAGCATCATTTTTCATTTTTTATATTTGATCTTATACAAAAATCATGTTTAGGAATAAGTTCACAACAGTTCACAACCATGTATACTTTTCAAGAAGAAAATGTGCAGTTCCTTGCTATTCATTGAAGCAAAGGTAACAATATACATATCAATGATACTAGGTACCATATCTAGCAAAATATCCACAAACAGTGCTCATCAAAAGGAGCATCCAAAATAGGCTCGAAGCCTAAGTAATAAGCTTTGTCCCATACAAGATAACAACATCAAAAGTAGAATCCAAAAGGACTACATCATAGAAGGAGGATATATGAGACAAATCCAACTCAACGGTATAAACTATAACACAAAAGAGTAGAATCATCTGATCTATCAAAGAAGGATCATCAAGAACAATAACATAGGGTCAAAGAAGGATCAAAGGACAAAACATGGTCGGTATCTTAGAATACGAAAATACAAAAACAATAATGAGTTCTTCAAAAGTACTGAAGAGAACCACTCCAAATTATTTATCCCTCCAAAAATTCCGAGAAGGAAATGAATCCTGATTCCAATAACAACGCTTCCTTTGACAACACTCATATTATGCTCCCTATAAAGGTGTTGGAAATTTATAGAGATTTTTTTTTTTTTAAATGGCTTCAATTCGAGCACACCAATGTTCCAGGTCTAAAACCATAAGTCCAGAAACTACGTTTTCCCAATTTATGATGACTTTGGAATCCCTAAAGATATGTAAACCTAGAATCCTAATTGTTTCAACAAATTTCAAAAGAGTCCATAGCGCTAACAACTCGGCTCGTGTATTGGTGTTGGCCCCACAACCCAATTTTAAATGAAAGAAGTGTGGGTGACTGATATAGAGAATAATACATGCAACTCCCTTACCTTATGATGTTGCACTGTCAAAGAACCTGGTTGGATAACTGATAACATGATCCTATCCAATAGATCGTAACAGTTTTGTAGAGTAGTCTACATGATAATTTTTATATAGTTCAAGAGAACTGAAACATACTAACCTTGTATCCGGCTCCTGATCCTCGAAGATGCATCTGTTACGAGAAATCCATATATTACAAACATAAAAGACAGGCATATATAACAGTTTATGATCCTTCTCAAACCAACGGCTCAGATTTTCTAGTAATGTGAGTTCCTTCGAATCAATATATGTTATTAATAAATAGGCTAGAGAGGATCGCACTACCCAGGAAAAAGGGAAGACAACAAATATATGGTTCACAGATTCCTCCTCTGAATTACACAAGCAACATCTTCTAGGTCCAATCCATCCCCTCTGAACCAAATTTTCCCAGGTACTTATACGATTATCAACACATATCCAGATAAAAAATTTAAGCTTAATCATAATGTGCCAAATCCAAAGGTGCTGATATCTCTAGCCTTTCAAATTTTACAAATAAGAAGTAACAATAAGTTCATAAGCAACTTTTGTTGAGACTTGACCATTTTTAGTATTGTACATCCACAATAATTTAACCTTCTAAGTTGTAAGTTGGATATCCCAATGGGAGAAACCTCTAATAAAACGTGATCATTCATCCTTCCAAGGTCCATCCAGCTCTAAGTCATTCGCAATAATCCAGTAGGATTTTTAAACAATACCTTCACCCATATCACGATCCTGATGGAGAGAATTGATTCCATAATCATTTAAGTATGAGAGTAGTTCTGAAGAGAGAATGTAGTCTGTGTTCAATCAAGCAAGTGGATCAATTCCTAGCTTAATCAAACATCCATCACCAACTTTCCATCCCAGTACTCTGCTGATCCTAGAGAGCACCCTAATAAAGCCATTCCAGAAATGTGGCGTATGCTGAACAAAACTTCACTTGCATTTGAACCCAACTTACAATAGAAGTTTGTTTAAGGTATTTTCCCTATATCACCTGGTTCCAAATACCATTGCTACTAAGCACAAGCCACGAGATCTTCATCTTGAGCGAGATACTGAACCATTCCAGATTTTTTATATTCCAACACCAAAAGAAAAAGGCCTTGAGATGGTTTTCCAATCGACTAAATGCAACTTGCATTGTTAACCAAGCCACCCCAAAGCAAGGTAAAAGCATACTGTCGGATTCTTCTTAAAATAGTTTTTGGTGTCCTATCCAAAGAGAACCAATATAATGGGATGCCACACAATACTGATCTCACAAGAATCAACCTGCCGCCCTATGATAAGTACCAATAGGACCAATTACCAAGTCTTCTTTCAATTTTTTTGATAATCCACCGCTAGTCGTTTATACAATACCTCAAAGGTTTTAGCCAATATCCCAAGCACTTGAATTCTTTTTCAATAGTTTGTAAGGGAGGATAGCTCCAATGCTATTGATCACTTCCTCTTTTAGGTCATTGCAGAGAAAAGGAGAGTTTTCCAAACTGATACTCATCCATGATGCCAAACATAAAAGATCGATCTCATTCTTATAAGCTTTCCATTCCTCTAAGGTTTTGAGCCCAAATAATACTACATCATCCACGGAGAGTAAATGTGTAATGCCTACAGATACCTTGGATATTGCCATATCTCTTTGCTTCACCAATTATAAGGAGACCGAGTCTTTCGATTACTAGTACAAAGAGAAAAGGTGACAAATGACATCCTTGTCTTAAGACCCTAGAAGCATTGAAGAAACCTGAGAGGGATCCATTCACAAGTACTGAGAAATTAACAGATGAGGCACATCCCATTATCTAGTTTAGAGTGTCTACTGACAGGCCCACATGTAATAAAATGATGCATAGGATAGTCCATTTTACTCTATGAAAGGATTTTATGAGATCCATTTTTAGGTGCCATCACTTCCATCTTCTTTATCTTAATGGTGTGTACAATTTCCTACGAAATTCCCATTGCTTCAAGGATTTGTCTGTTCTTGAGATATATCCCATGCATACTTCGGATATAATGTTTGTTATAAATAATTTTTTTAATTATATTTAAAAAAAATTATAATTTGAGATAAATAAATATCTATGTAATGAAATCACGTATTACTATAAATAAAATAAAAAAATAAATACATATTTTTATAAATGTATTACTATTTACAAAATAATTTTCAATTTAAAATAAAAAATATAATATTTACGAAGTAATATATAATAATATATTTATTAAAAAAATTATTTATTTTGAATGATAATTATTTAATCAAATTATAATTATATGTGTACAATGGATTTCCTCCTCTTATTATAAGGTTAGTTGAGAGAATTAGTTAAATACACATTTTAATACATCTTTTAAAGAACTTTCGTGTTAGTGTTGTTTGAAATTGTGGTTTTTTTTTCACATGGAAACATGCACGGAAAACCCAACAATACTTCCCCACATTAGTGGATGGTAGAGGTGGTAAACCACCGGCCATCCTAACAAAAGGCCTAACCCTAAAGGACTCAAGGCTTGAACCCGTGACCTCTCCCCGAACCAAGAGAGTGTGCGCATGTCTTACCAATTGAGCTATCCCTTGGGGCTTAAAACTGTGGTTAATATACCAATATCTCTTACCAATTGAGCTAATCCTTGGGGCTTATAGAGGTTTGAAATTGTGGTTACAGTTATAATCTGTTGTTGGAAATTGTGGTTACGAATATAATTCTTTTTTATGGAGTTAAGAAGAGTGTCACTCAGTTGGTCCAAGCACTATTGAGAGCATTTGCAGAAATTCGGGTAGATATTGGTATATTAAAAAGGAGATATGTTTATCTCTAATATTTCAATTATGTTTTCTCTATTGGCTATTTGATGGGCCCTGTCAGGTCTAGAAGGTTTATGTGGAGTTGGGATGAGATTAATGATTGATGATAGCGACTTTTATCCAATTAGACTAGGCAGAGGTAGTTCAACTAATACTCATACAAAGCTCCTTGCCCTTTGGGGGCTTCTACATTTTGCTTCTCAAAAAGTCATTGTTCGCTTAATGGTTGTTGGTGACTCTAAGATTATTGTTGATTGGGTGGTGGGCATATATGGTTTGAATGTTTTGCATTTAGTTTGCTAGCAGAGGAGGATCTGGACACTGCAATAAATTTTTGAAGATCTTCAGTTGAAGCATGTCTATCGTGAATACAACTCTATGGCATATAAACTTTCTAAGGAAGCTATCATCCTAGAGGAAGACCTTTGTTGCTATGATGAGTTTTTAAATGGAGTTGTGATCTCCAATGCTTCTTATTTAACTTTTTAGTTTTTTCTTTTTTAATGTAAAGAAATGATATTAAATAGTGATTAAATACAAGATATATGTAGTCTTCTTCTTAGATCAAGATGTAGCTTTTTGGTGTCTCTCTGTGATGACATTTAACTTTTTGAACTAATGTATTTATATCTTGATTTTTATAAATAATAGATATACGTTTTTTTTTTCATTTTTGAGGGATATATATATATATATATATATATATATATATATATATATATATATATAAAGATGGTGTTGTCATTTTTATAATTATGTAGGATGGAAATGAAAAGACAAAAAGTGATAAGTTTTTCTTAAATGGAGAGGCTTTTAAGAGTTATACCATCATAAAGAAAATGTACATAGTATTTTCTAATAGCTGATTTCATAAAATGGTAAGTTATGGAGTGGACAAAATCAATCTTTTTTTTTTAAATTCTTCCCAAATTTAAATAAAGATTTTATTAGAAGTTAAAGTTCCACATGATTGATGTAAACTTTTGATCATAAAACTTTGCTCTAAGAAGTGAGTCACTTCTATGCATAGCCATTTGTCTTAATCAAGCAATTATGCTAGTCCAATTGTGTCTTTTTCTTAATTTTCTCTAGTCTAATGATTCTATATTGTTAATGGTTAGTGTATATCATTATCAAGTTGTTTCTTTGTAATTTTTTAAGTGAAAAAATTAAGAAAATCTTTTGTGGAATATAAATAATTTGTGAGATTGTCTACCTTTTAAGTCACTTCTATGTATAACTATCTATGTATAACTATTTATCTTAAGTAAGCAATTATGCTTATTCATTTAAGCTTTTTTACTTAATTTTTTCTTAATCTTAATACTTTTATATGATTAATTAATGGTATATTTATCATTATAATTGTAAATAAATTCCAAATAAAATAAAATCTCTTTTATAATAAAAAAATCTTGTTCATATTTAATATTCACCACTCTAAAGGGAATAATCCATCAAAGAAAAACATTTATTTATTTGTAATGTGAATAATTTTTATTTGTAATGTGAATAATTTTATAATTCACTGTATGAAGAATCTGACCTCTAATACTAAGTTTGTAAAGCCTTCTTCTGAGTCGTGACCCTGCCAAAAAGTATTTTCCTTTCATTGGAAACTACTTTGTCTTTCACACACTGACTTATGCCTAAAAGGTCAAATCGGGAAGCAATAACGAAAGAAAATAGGAACCTGGAAACTACTTCTACTTTGCCTTTGCCTTCACGCACTAACTTGAACCTAAAATATCAAATTGGTAAAGCAATAATGGAAGAAAATAAGCATCTTGGGAAGCAATAACGAAAGAAAATAGGAACCTGGAAACTACTTCTCCTTTGCCTTCACGCACTAACTTGAACCTAAAATATCAAATTGGTAAAGCAATAATGGAAGAAAATAAGCATCTTTGGAATGAAAATACTTGATTATAGTGAGCTGGCTCTGCAATTCATTGACACTTTGGCATGTAAAAAATATTTTACATACAGCAGAGTAATAAATGCTGTGGCAGCTACACCGTGGACCGTTGGATTTCAATCTGTTTGAGATCCAACAGCTCATACTGCAGCCACTATGCCACTATGCTGGATGGTCAATATTGTTCGCCAACAGCATCCACTAAAAAAACATCCAGCTATTTCCACAAATTTCAATGTCTCTTTCACCTTTTATGAGTCGGTAGGTTTTTAATGGTATTTATTATTCATGGACTTTTACGACATGGAATACAGCAATTTAATTTATATGAAAGCGAAGGCCACATGGACGGTTGACCAATGGGAGGCCAAATATTATACCGTGGGAGTAGCATTCATTTATTGGAAACAGATTATAAACACATGAATCCATCGGAAACAGACTGTAAACACATGAATGGAGAGGGAGCTTTTAAAAATGTAAAAGCTATGGCCTCACGGGCCCATTTGAAAAAAGGCAACCGAAATTAATTTCCAGGTATATGACAACTGATCTGTTTAGATTTGGGCAGAAACAATAGATGCCCAAATTATTCTCTTCAGTTTGTCTAGTTCTGTGGGGCAAGGTCCCTATTAGATCTGTGAGAGAGGTGAAACAATATGAAAAAATCAAGGCTATGGAACTCCCAGTGCGTAATAGGATTCCTGGGTTTGCTTGCTGTGGCAACTGGCATCGCTGCAGAATTAACGCGAAACAAGGTCTGTAGTGGGTATTATCATAACTGAAACCTAAGGTTTTTATTTTCAATACCATGAATTTGATCTGTGATGCCAAACAATTCTAATGCACAGGACAGTGATGTGAGCTATGAGGAGGGAGGATGCAGCCTTCCATCGAGCCCTGCATTGGCTCTGGGAACCACGGCAGCTCTGTCGCTTCTTCTTGCCCAGTTAACAGCAAATGCCATTGGAGGCTGTGTATGTTGGGCTAGAGATCTGCACAATATTCCCACCTGCAACAGACTGACTGCCATGATTCTCCTCCTCTTCTCATGGTACAGTGCTCTGATTATATGTTCCTATAAGATTTCTGTCTCAAGACCTTACTTCTGATGGTTGGGTGCTTGTGGAAAATTATCATTGAATTTCTGGTTTTTAAGAATCTTGATTCTGATGGTTGGTTGATTGTGGAAAATTAGCAGGACCTTAATTGTGATGGTTGGGTGTTTTTTATAAGAACCTTAATTGTGATGGTTGGGTGCTTGTGGAAAATTAGCAGGACCTTAGTTGTGATGGTTGGGTGATTTTTATAAGAACCTTAATTCTGATAGTTGATGGTTGGGTGCTTGTGGAAAATTTGCAGGACCTTAGTTGTGATGGTTGGGTGTTTTTTTATAAGAACCTTAATTCTGATGGTTGATGGTTGGGTATTTTTTTTATAAGAACCTTAATTCTGATGGTTGATGGTTGGGTGCTTGTGGAAAACTAGCAGGACCTTAGTTATGATGGCTGGGTGTTTTTCTTAAGAACCTTAATTCTGATGGTTGGGTGCTTGTAGAAAATGATCAGGACCTTAATTATGATTGGTTGATGGTTGGGTGCTTGTGGAAAATTAGCAGGACCTTAGTTATGATAGCCGGGTGTTTTTTTTAAGAACCTTAATTCTGATTGTTGGGTGCTTGTGGAAAATTATCAGGACCTTAATTATGATGTTGGGTACTTGTGGAAAATTATCATTGAATTTCTGGATTTTTAAGAGTGAATTATTCTTGTGGAATGCTTGATTGGTTCCAAGATGAATATATCTCTATTTAAAAAAGAACTTCTAAAGGAGGATGACAAATAGATAGCTTAGAAGTAATAACCCTTCAACTGCTAACTTGCAAACTGGACAATTTTGCATTAGTCTTTGGCCCTCCTTTTATTAAAGTTGTTATGATTTTAAAATCTTTAAATAAGAACTTCTATAGGAGGATGACAAATAAATAGCTTAGAAGTAATAACCCTTCAACTGTTAACTTGCTAACTGATAATTTTTGCATTAGTCTTTGGCCCTCCTTTTATTAAAGTGGTTATGATTTTAAAATCTTTAAATAAGAACTTCTTCCCTTCTCCTGTCTTTTATGTTTTGAATTTTTTTTATTTCAAGAGTCCCATCAAATTCTTCCAAAATTCCTTTCTACATTAAAATCCAGAGATTCATATGTTCAAAGATGATATGTCCTGTCTACACAATCTAGATGTTAAAATGTTTAAATGCCAAAGCTTTTTGATTTCAGGGGTTTTAACAAATTCTTCCAGAAATCACAGTAAAATCCAGAAATTCATATATTCAATGATGAGATATCCTGTCAATATTCATATATTCAATGATGATATGTCCTGTCTAGACCATCTAAATGATAAAATGTCAACTGCCAAAGCTTTTTGATTTCATGTGTTTCAACAAATTCTTCCAGAAATCTTGCACAGAGTAAAATCCAGAAATTTATATATTCAATGATTAGATATCCTGTCTAGAAAATCTAGATGATAATATATTAATATGTCAACGGCCAAAGTCTCCATTCTCATCCCTGTAGATCATAGCTACCAATTTCGGCCCAATCAGGCCCATTTATCATGTTTATTTCGGTTCGATCAGTTCGTCCAAATTATTTTGCTATCCAAAATTCCAAATTGCTATTTCATTTTTTCCTATGCAAAATTCCAAATTGTTACTTGGCTGTCTATGTCCAGATTCGTCCAGATTAGAAATTGATGTTTGTGTAAATCAACTGAATTTCAAATTGATTTAGACTTATTAATGCAAGCTATCTGTAATGTCCTCATCTGATTAGGCATTGAGGACCAAAAACGCTAACCTATGTGATTCCTGTGGGTTCGAGCGGTTACTGACAGTTAGGGAATCATATAAAGACTGATGCCATCTATAGAAAATCTAGGGCATCATCATGTTATCACCATTAGGTCAAGAAGGGCCACCAGGGCCAAAGGCCACCATCATGCATGCCATCTAAGCATTATTTAATGATGCATGCACTCATTTAAGTCTCCATGCGCATGCATGCAAGTCAACTGCAAATTAGAAAATAAAGTGACCTAATTAGGTCAAAGATTAGGGTTTTTGCAGTTGAAAGTTATAAAAGGAAGATAAAGTGAAAGGAGACTCACTTTTGATGATTATTATTTTGGAGCTCTTGAATAGCAGCACAACGTGAAGCACAACAGTTGGGGTTGGAGACAATGTCTTCAGCTAGTGGGGTTTCGGCAGTGAGATATCTGCCCTAGTCTCATTCAGGGTAAGCCATACAGGTTCACCATTTGCTCTTCCATTCATTCATAGTTATCCAGTATAATGTAGAGATTGTTGCAGGGGCACGTGTGCAGCCGTAAAGGGTTTTCAGCTAGAAAGCCCTAATCATTCGTTGGGTCTTTAGATCTCAGTTTTACTTCACAAACCAGGCACCATTCTCATCATCGGCATCTTACTCCAGTACCCAATGATTATTAGATCCGATCGTGCTCCTCTTGAGTAGTTATCAGACATTTCGGGATCAGGGGGCATGAGCAGTTGCACCTCTAGAACAATTCGCTAGCCTTCCTAGAGATCTCAGAACTTTTGCATGTGCCAGGCATTCTCTCCGGCATGGGAAGGCTATCAGCCCTGCAAATCAACAGCTTCATCGGACACCTCCTTCACTGAAAACGTCACCCTTCGCTGATCTGGGGTTCGTGTTGCTGGGGTTTCACCGAAAGCAGAAGATATTAGTTCATCTCCGTTTCAGCTCTTGACGCATGCATACTCTTTCAGGAGCAGTCCAGCGAGCTTATCAGTGGTAAGTGTTCATTCTATCCCACAAACCCTAACCCTAATTTTTGCTATAAAATAGGGATTTTTGCATGGCAGTTTGCATGCCTGGTTTTATCAGCGTATTTGCTTAGAATTAGAAAATATCGGGATTTGGGATATTACAGTGGTATCAGAGCTATCTTTTTGGTCAGCTGTGGGCTTAAGAAATGAGACATAGATGAATACAGAAGGAGACCCTTTTGTAACCTATAGGAGAAGAAAGAGTAGATACACAGGGGAATTTGAGGATATCCAACTAGAGGATATCAGTTCAGACATGGAACAAACAGGTATACACTCTGATAAGGGAAAATGAACGGGAGAAGAGGAGGACAGGATGGAGTTTCGCAACTTAGTATTTGCATTGCAAGACTTAGCCAAAGGGAAAAAAGATATACTCAATGCGATCAATAGATTATCTGCGAAACTAGAAATAGGTATCAACAGTATACCTCCCTCATTGGTGGATCAAGGGTCTACAAGCAGCAGTGGAAAGGTTGCGTACACTAATATACAGAATACACCGCACATATATAGCAGACCTTCCAACAGGCCTACCATGCCTCACTTCTTGGTAGATACAGTAGGTGGTCCAGTCATGCAGGTAGAACCTAGCGAACCTTTTGGGGCTTATTTGTAGGAATATAGAGACTCAGGGGATGAGTTTCATGTTGCCATGTCTTTTTCGGATTTCTGCAACATGAAGAGTAGGAACAGGCCCAGGAATTTCAACAAGGGATTCAATCACAACTATGAGTTGCAGAAGACCTTGGGAAGGTTGACCATTCCAAACTTTGATGGGACTCGCGGAGGTTCAGCGAGGATATGGGTTCAAAAGTTGGATACCTATTTCTAACTCAATCCCATGACAGAGACAGATGCCATTAAATTGGCTACACTCCACCTGGACGGAGAGGGTCATGAGTGGTGGTACCACAGATTGGTGACATTGGGTCACAACACCATACACTCCTACGGTGAGTTCACTCAGAAGCTCATGGAGCGGTTTGACAGAAAGGATCCAGGGAGTTGGCTCAACTCAAACAGACAGGTAGTGCAGAAGCCTTCATCTCAGAATTCCAGAGGATAGCGGTCATGGTAACAGATATGTCAGAGAGCAGGTTGACTATGTTATTCACTGAGGCCCTAACAGAGCCACTACGGGGATGGGTGAAAGCCTACAAACTCCTCACTCTGCAGGATGCCATTAGCAGAGCCAGAGATCTACAGGATTCAGTCCCCAAGAACAAGTTCTCGCTCAAAACCAACTTTCTTGTTAGGGACAAGGACAAGAAACCTTTCCAGCGGGATGTTCCCAAGAAAACATGGTTAGACGAGGACACTAGAAAAGACTTGAGGAGGAAGAAACTATGTTTCACTTGTCAGGAACCATGGGTACCAGGACACAGGTGTGCAAGGAAGGCGAAGGCTCACTACATCAAGATATATTTGGACAGTGATGAGGATGGCTATGAGTAGGAGGCCACAGAAGAAATACGGGCAGCTGAGGAAGAATCACACCAGGGTGATACACCCACTAGAAGGAGTCATTGCTACATTATCTGGAGTACCAAGATTCCATACTCTCAGGGTCAGAGGAGTAGTACAGGGTCATAGAGTAGGAGTATTGATTGATGGGGGAGCAACCCACAATTTCATTGACTTCGCTTGGGTAGCCAAGAGAGGTATTCAGACCGAGAAGTTCGAAGGATTCACTGTAGCAGTAGCTGGGAACTCCAGCATGGAGTGCAACTACTGGATTCCAAAATTGAATGTCACCTTAGGTAAGTGTCAGATGACAGATTCCTTCTATGTAGTAGATGTATTGGATACTCATGTAGTATTGGGTGTTCAGTGGCTTTAATCCATAGGGAAATACACTACAGACTACAGGGCAATGGAAATGGAATTCCAAGGGCCAGACGGCAAGCGAGTAGTTTTGAAGGGCATGAACACTTATCCCCCAAAATCGGTCTCGTCACAGAGAATGGAGGCAGTACTCCGACAGGATGATATAGAATGGGCGGCAGAATGTTTGGTCACCTTTAGGAAACCCCCAGAAACCAGCACACGACACCCAAGTGACATTCAGGCCTTGCTACAGAAGCATGAAAAGGTTTTTCGGGACCATCCATCAGGTAGACTGCCAGACCGGGGCTTTGAACACATTATTGAGCTAGAGGAGGGGACACAAGCAGTCATCACCACTCCTTACCGGCACCCTAAAAGATACAAGGATGATATTGAGAAAACAATCAAAGAATTACTAGAGCTTGGATACATTCGACCCAGTTCTAGCCCCTTCGCATCCTTAGTAGTATTGGTCAAGAAGATGGATGGTACACTGCGAATGTGCATCGACTATCGAGCACTCAACAAAAAGACCATTAAGAACAGGTATTCCATTCCTAGAATTGATGAACTCATGGATGAACTTCAGGGAGTCAAATACTTCTCCAAGATTGATCTTCGCTCGGGGTACCATCAGATCCGAGTAAGGGACCGAGACATCTCCAAAACAACTTTTCACTGTCACTATGGTCACTATGAGTTTTTGGTCATGCCTTTTGGACTTACCAATGCTCCAGCCACTTTTTAGTCATGCTTGAACCATACCTTCCGAGTTTAGCTACGTAAGTTTCTGCTAGTATTCTTTGATGACATCCTGATTTACAGCAAAACATGGGAGGAGCATCTGAAACACTTGGACAAAGTACTGAGCATTCTAGAAGAACACTCGCTTTAAGTGAAAATGTCCAAGTGTGAATTTGGCATGAAGGAAATGCTGTACCTAGGGCACATAATCAATGAGGAAGGAGTACATGTTGACATGGAGAAAATTCGAGCTATCAGAGATTGGCCCGCGCCAAAAACAGTCACAGAATTGAGAGGTTTCTTAGGACTGTGCACCTATTACCGATGGTATGTTAAGGGATTCTCCCAATTTGCAGCACCCCTCACAGATCTCACAAAGAAGGGAGCATTCACCTGGACAGACTTAGCACATAAAACTTTCGAGGAGATGAAAGTTATTATGAGTTCCTGTCCAATTTTAGCATTACTAGACTTCTCACAACCCTTTGTAATGGAATGTGATGCCTCAGGGGAAGGGTTAGGAGCAGTATTGATGCAAAATCATCACCCTATTGCATTTGAGAGCTGTAAATTGAAGAACTACGAGCGCCACTACTCCATATATGACAAAGAGATGCTAGCCATCTTACATGCTCTCACGAAATTCAGACAGTACTTAGTGGGCAGTAAGTTCAAAATCAAAACAGATCATAATAGCCTCAAGTATTTCCTGGAGCAGAAGGAACTGAATGAGCGTCAGCAGAAATGGGTCAGCAAAGTACAAGCCTATGATTTCGAGATCAAGTATGTAAAAAGTAAGAATAATGTAGTAGCTGATGCATTATCCAGGCGTCCCGCCTCACTATCTCTCAGGAGTATATCCACAGATTGGAGGGCACTTCTCTTAGTAGAATACTCCAAAAATAAATTTGCTTGCGAATTATTGGATGGACAAATTCAGGATGATAGGTACAGGGTTGTTGATGACATCATCTATTTCAAGAACAAGATATACCTCGTCCTAGAATCCACGTTGAAGAAAAAGATCATTCAGGCAGCACATGACCCTCCATTATTAGGACATCAGGGTTTCTTGAAGACCTACAGACAGATCCGAGAGAGGTTCTCATGGAAGGGCCTCAAGGGGGAAGTTATGCAGCATGTACGGGACTGTAGCATCTATCAACATAACAAGATTGAGAACATCCATCCAGCAGGGTTGCTTCAGCCACTACCAATTCTAAAACAGAAGTGGGAAAGCATCTCTATTTACTTCATTACAGGGTTGCCCAAGGTCCAAGGGCGAGATTGTTTATATGTAGTAGTTGACAGACTGACCAAGTTTGCACATTTCTTTTCTATATCATCAGATCACTCTGCAACTCAAGTAGCTGAGTTATTTTTCAGGGAGGTCTTCAAGTTACATGGGTTACCTAAGACCATTGTCAGTGATCAGGATAGCAGATTCACAGGTGCCTTCTGGCAGGAACTATTCAGATTAGTGGGGACCGAACTGGCTACCAGCACGAGTTATCATCCCCAGAGCGATGGACAAACTGAAATTGTCAACAAGTAGATTGAAGGCTATCTGAGGAACTACGTAACAGGGCAACAACGAACCTGGATCAAATGGCTACACTTAGAGGAGTATTGCTACAATACTACCTATCACATATCTATTAGGATGACTCCTTTTAAGGCATTATATGGCTACGAGGCCTTGGACTATGCAGATTTGGCATTTTGGGGACAGTAGGGCTCCTAAGGAAAAGAATTGGATACAGGACAATCAAGATATTCTTAAAATCTTGAAGGAAAACTTACAGATAGCCTAGAATCAGCAGAAGTTATATGCAGACAAACACAGGATTGAGCGGAGCTTTGAGGTAGGGGATTTGGTATACTTAAGGCTCCAACCTTATAGACAGTCTTCGCTTAAGAGGAAAGGAGCAGAAAAGTTAAAACCTCGCTTCTATGGACCCTACAGAATAATCAGGAAGGTGGGAGAGGTGGCATATGAACTAGAACTACCACATGAAAGTAAAATTCACAATGTGTTCCATGTGTCCAACACATTGTCCCATCAACAAAATTACCTCCTTTAGATGACGAAGGACTGCTGATACTGATTCCTGAACGGATCATACAGACTAGAGAAAGGAAACTCAGGAACAGGGTAATTAGGGAATACTTGGTTCAGCGGAAGGAACTACCACCAGAGGATGCCACATGGGAAGGTGAACAGGTATTGCAGCATCCCAGTTTGCAGTTGCTTGAGGACAAGCAATCTCAAGTGGGGAGGACTGTAATGTCCTCATCTGATTAGGCATTGAGGACCAAAATCGCTAACCTATGTGATTCCTGTGGGTTCGAGCGGTTACTGACAGTTAGGGAATCATCTAAAGACTGATGCCATCTATAGAAAATCTAGGGCATCATCATGTTATCACCATTAGGTCAATAAGGGCCACAAGGGCCAAAGGCCACCATCATGCATGCCATCTAAGCATTATTTAATTGCATGCACTCATTTAAGTCTCAATGCGCATGCATGCAAGTCAACTACAAATTAAAAAATAAAGTGACCTAATTAGGTCAAAGATTAGGGTTTTCGCAGTTGAAAGTTATAAAAGGAAGATAAAGTGAAAGGAGACTCACTTTTGATGATTATTATTTTGGAGCTCTTGAATAGCAGCACAACGTGCAGCACAACAGTTGGGGTTGGAGACGGCGTCTTCAGCTAGCGAGGTTTCGGCAGTGAGATATCTGCCCTAGTCTCATTAAGGGTAAGCCATACGGGTTCACCATTTGCTCTTCCATTCATTCATAATTATCTAGTATATTGTAGAGATTGTTGCAGGGGCACGTGTGCAGCCGCAAGGGGTTTTCAGCCAGAAAGCCTAATCATTCGCTGGGTCTTCATATCTCAGTTTTACTTTGCAACCCAGGCACCATTCTCATCATCAACATCTTACTCCAGTACCCGGTGATTATATGATCCGATCATGCTCCTCTTGAGCAGTTATCAGCCATTTCGGGATCAGGGGGGGTGAGTAGCTGCACCTCTAGAACAATTCGCTAACCTTCCTAGAGATTTCAGAACTTCCACATGTGCCAGACATTCCCTCCAGCACGGGAAGGCTATCAGCCCTGCAAATCAGCAACTTCATCGGACACCTCCTTCACTGAAAACGTCACCCTTAGCTGATCTGGGGTTTGTGTTGCTGGGGTATCACCGGAAGCAGAAAATATCAGTTCATCTCCGATTCAGCTCTTGACGCATGCATACTCTCTCAGGAGCAGTCCAGCTAGCTTATAAGTGATAAGTGTTCATTCTATCCCACAAACCCTAACCCTAATTTTTGCTATAAAATAGGGATTTTTGCATGGCAGTTTGCATGCCCGGTTGTATCAGCGTATTTGCTTAGAGTTAGAAAATATCGGAATTTGGGATATTACACTATCTATGTAAATCCGGCCAAAAATCAAGCTTTAACTTTATTTTTTATAAGCATTGGGTTGTCAACTAGTTTAAAATTGATGTCTGTGTAAATCAAATTGAGATTTACACTTATTAAATCAAGCTGTCTATGTAAATCTTGTGTGGTATCACACTTAATTTTCTTTCTAATAAATATTTGGTATGCTATTTATACTGATTTAGAGATGCATGGGTGAATTTTTTTCAATTGAAAATTTCACTATAATTTTTTTAATATCTAATTTCAAATAAAATTCGAACTTGACAACTATGATTACTATATGTTATAAAATTATAAATAACTTGTATAAATATAGTTTATTGACTATTTGTTTGATATGAAGTCACATGTTTTAAAGATCATAACTTCAAATTATACATTAGCTTAAACATAAACCAAAACAAAATTATATGTCATAAATAATAATATGTCCAACTGCCAAAGTCTCCATTCTCATGTCAGAATTTATGTCTCTGTTTTGTTTTTCAGGATGACTTTTGCAATTGCAATTTATCTATTTGTGGCGGGGTCAAGCATGAACGAAAGGCAACCACACAACAAGCCATGGTTGGATAATGATTGCTATGTTGTGAAACCTGGAGTTTTCAGTTGGGCAGCTGCCTTATCATTTCTCACAGTCATATTAGACTTCCTGTTTTACATAGCAATTACAGCAAAGAGAACAGAGGATCTGCCCACGACTTCCTCTGTTATGCCAGTGGCAGTGCCATCGGCGAGGAATTCAGAGAATTTTTCAAATCCCCAACATGTACCTGTTTTTGCAGGAAATGTTGAATTCAACGGCGTTGTTGAATCGAACCCTGATAAACATGAGTTGTAAAGAAATAAAAATCCCAGATATTTTATAAATATGGAAATCAAGGTGCGGATATAATAGTGCAGATGTCTGGTCGGCTCTGTAAAAAGTAAGAAAACAGTGGGGCTTATTGACAGGCGAGAATTCAGAGTCCAATAGCTGGATTTTGCTTTGCAATCTATTCTATTAGATTATCTCAATGGGGAATATTGGGGTCCAATTAAATAAGAGGCATTGAGCAATCATGGTCTGGATAGATGCTGACGGCTGTAACAGTCCAGGCTGGGACCTGATTCAGCTGCAGAGAAATTTCCAATAAAGTTGTTTATAGAAAAGGAGAGGCTATGTTGGTGTTGCTGTTCCCCAAATATTATGATGCATTTTTTTAATAATTATATAGATTTTTTTGGGTTAATATTTATTTTATATATATATGTTTGAAAGATTATTTTGCTATTGGAATTAAAGAGTTGATTCATTATTGTTATTCAAATAAAGCTATATTATTTAAATTAATTTTCTGGTAGTCCCTAACGAGAAAGACTTTCACTTATTTTAGATACTTTTGGATTTTGGGTATGTGACCTGTGTCGAAAGAAAGCAAAGTAGTTTTAAGTCTTACTTCAATAACATCATATATATATATAGTGAGAGTTATATCTATATATTTTAAAATTCACTAATTTTATGCTTGGGAAATTATGGATTAATTAAATTAATGTTATGGAACATGAGGTGAATTCATTTTTATGTTTTGATTAGACTCCTTCAATGTTAAGGTTTTTAAAAAGATGTTTTGATTAGACTCTTTTAATGTTCAGGTTTTTAAAAAGATGAGCAATCCGATTGATTTTGTGCCTAGCTCATTTCACTATTTCATGGTTAAAAAAATAATTTCATGAAATATTACATAGCTTTCTAGTTCTATAAATAGTTTCTTAGAGAAAAGCCCTAACTACTTGTGGTTTTATTATTAATTAGTACCAATTAATTATTTAGTGGACCTTATTTAACAAAGAAGACATTTTTTCATCGAGTAACTATCACAAAGTATCTTATGAGCATTACTAAAAATAGGTGTCTATGTATCTTGAAATAGGAGAGTTAGGGTAAGACGCTAACATGCCTTTCCCCTTCGAAAGCAGCATTGCCCTCAAGGCTAGATACGTGGAAACTACCATAAAATTACTTGTGGTTCCTAAGTAGCATCTTTGGGCTACATATCTTTCCATTGAATTAGAAATTATCTTTCCATTGAATTAGAATTTCTGGTACCAAGCACTAGCATATTTTGCTCCCCGGTGGCCAATCTTTGGACTATAGCCAAATGAACCCTTGTTCATCAGTTTGAGCCATAACCAAATTATCTTTATAGGTGTGGAGTTTGGCCTCTCTAGTGAGCAGTGTATAATCAACTTCATGAACCTTTGATGTGCAGGATAAATACAAAACGATGATCTACTTCATCAACCTTGGATGTGCTAGATAACTATGAAGCCATCGGGGGAAGGTTTTGTCCACAAATAGCTTTGGAAGTTCCATGATAGGTGGTGTTCTACTATTATTATGTAAGGGGTAGCCACTGTGCCCATTGGTGTTCACTACCTAAAGAAAATTATCTCAAAAAGGTTTTGAAACACTTGTTTACCACTTATGTTTGACCATTAATTTGGAGGTGATAAGTAGTGCTCATTTTCAATTTTTTTCTCTGAAGTTTGAATAACTCCTAACATTTGCTAATGAATGTGGGATCATGATATGAAACAAGAGAAGTGGGCATGCCATGCAAAAAGGAAATTTGACCCATGAAAACTTGGGCAACTGTGGAGGCAGTATATGGGTGTTGTAGGGCATAAAAGTAAGCATATTTGGGAAGGTGATCAACCACCACCATGATGATTGATTTGTGGCTAGCTTCTGGGAGTCCTAGAATAAATCCATGGAAATATTAATTGAGATAATGATAGGAGTTGTAATTCCCTTTATGTCTTCACTATCTCACCATTGTTCCATTTAAAAGCATTACATGCAGCTACAAAAGTTAGGATATCTTTTTTCATGCCTTCCCAAAAGAAAGAGCACTTAACATGTTTATAGGTTTTTTAAAATCCAAAGTGATCCATAGTGAGAGATGAATGCAACTCTTCTCAACCATGTATTTCAAAGTGAATTTATGTACAATAAAAAAAGTGTCATTTATACTAAAAGGTATCTTGCTACCTAGTGTAGCGCTCGGGTCGATTGGAATCCTCTTTAAGCCTTTGGATGAGTTGAAACACATAATCTTTAGCCATCCATCCTTGGTGGGATTTGGTGTGCTAATCAAGCATAGGTTAGGATAAGGAAAGGAGAGAACCTTCCCCCTCGTATTTGCAAGAGAAAGCATATGCCACCACATTCTCTTTGCCTTTCTTATAGATGATCTTATAATCATACTTGTTGATCCCAGTTTTGTTATCATTTTCGGCTGTTAATTTACATGTTTGACATATGTTTTGTCACCTTTTGGCATGTTTTCTGTCATGCAGGTCGCCATTCAGCCCCAGGTACGACTATATTTTAGGTTTATGCAAATTTTGGTTCATTCTTGTTATTTCACGATTTTTTATTAGTTAATTCAATGATATTTGATATATGTTTGATGCTTAATTTGTTGTTGCAGACCATAGTCTTCAATGAACCAACGAACAGATAACACATCCACCCTAGATATGCGTAGAGCATATCCAACTCACTGTCTAGCTCACCGTTCAATCCGCCGAGCTAATTGCACGTTGTTGATGGTAGATTCCCGGGCGTTAAAGCATGGAAACTGCCTATTGTCCATGCATATGGGTGATAGCGTGATCTTCATTCTAGAAGACTCGACAGCGTCCTCCTCTGCTCGACACCATAACACCAATCCACGCCAAGAAGGATCCTCATGCCACATCACACACCATGAAGAACTAGCGCGCGAAGGAGAAGGAAGAAGCGTTATGTGTTGGCTTATGATCAGTTGATCGCAGTAATCGTTGACTAAATTTAGAGAGTGGTCGACCACTAAAGGGTCAACCTGCTCACCTTTGTAAAAAATATCTATATCATCCTCCACGCTAGTGCTTAGTTAGTTAGTTTATGCATGTAATCAGTGGTTGTTAAAGAACTATGTAATACTGTTTCTCAATTTAATAGAAATTATGTTCATGCTGTTTATGATCCTGTTCGTGTAAAGCGTTTAGCGAGTCATCACTCTGATTGTTGGGAAGGCCCCTCATCAACCAGAGGTTTCATTCTTATGTGTATTTTCCTGTATCTCTTTCTTTGCGTTAGCTTAGCTTCATTTATAATTTGTTATGCAATTTGGTTTTCTGCAATTACTTTTTTCTAGTAGCATAGATTACATTATAATGCTTTGTTGTTAAAGTAGTTTCATTTCCAGAGATAATTAACCGGTTGCATGCATAGCTTTGCTTTCAGTTTGTTTTCCAGCTTTCCTTTCAGCTTTATGTTTGGTTTCATTGTTATAGTTGAGTAGAATTTAGTTAGTTTAATTCTGTAGGTTTAGTTTGGTTGTAGTTAGGTTTGATTATGTTAGTTTCTATCTAAGTTTTAGATTTAGTTCAATTACATTTTAGTTTGTCTGATTTTATGATTAGAAGCAATTTCTTTTTATAACTATAGATTAGCATAAGTCATCATTTCACGGTAGGTTCGGTTTTGTTTACTTCTGCTTTGTTATAAATTTATTTAGTTATATTTCAATTTGTTGAAAAATGCAATAGACAATGATGTCTTTATAAATAAGAATTAGTTTAAGTTACTTTACTGCTGAATTTAATTGTTAAGTATGTTTAATTATTGTTCCTTTGCACTTTATTATCATATGCATGAATCAACTGATCTTGAAATCATTTAGATTAACTATTTCTTAAAATTCTAGTGTTTTCTGTACACAGATTGTCATTTAGACAACCTGTTTATCCTGTCGTTCAGACCTACCTTCCAATTTGTTATCCAACCCTTCATTCAGTCTTTAGTGTTTTTAATCAATTTTAATCATGTTTCATTAACTTTTTTATTATATTTTGATTATGGTAGTTAGATAATAGTTATATTTTTATTAAAGCCTTAAGTTAGTCTTTTTAAATTATTTATTAAAGTCTTATTCCTAGTCTTCTCTCCTTTCACCTTATGTTTTGAACTATGCTTTGTGATTTTGTTTCTCTTGGTTTCTGATTTCCTTCTCTAATACTATTGTACTGTTTTGTAATCATATTGTTGGTTTGGCTTGATTTATTTCTTTGTACATGGAGTTTTAGGGTTAGATGTGTTAATTTCTAGTTTACTATCACCTTATAAATTGATCATAGCAGTAAGACCTGTTTCTTTTAGTGTGTGGTTACTGAAGAGATTTGTAGAATAGGATTTAAAGTTATTTTTATTAAGTTTTTTACTTGTTTCTAATTAGATTATCTTTATTAAGTTTTCTACTTGCTTATTTTATTAAGTTTTCTACTTGTTTATAAGTTAGGTTCTTTTCCTAGTCTTTCGATTCTTTGTTTGATAAGCCAGAAGTCTTTCGTTTATGGAATAAATAATCATGTTTGCTATCACCTGCAACTAGACATTTCTTAGCTTGCACATATTTGTAGAAGTTAAATTACATATGATTCCATTTAGTTTCTTTACTTCTTTTGAGAGTCATTTTGACACCAGTGATGCTCCTGTTCCAATCACTGTGAATACCTATCCTCAGAACAACTAGGGAGAGTGGAACTAGATAGATTAGTTTAGCCATTATGTACAGTTGTTAGTTGCATGTATAGTCTAATTGTTGCAGTTTGTGAAATATATCTAGTGTTGTAATTATGTTTTCTTGTATAGTTAGTTTCTGAAGTTGTTTATAAAAGATTTCTAATTCTTAGATTAAGAAGTGGAATAGTTGATTACTAGGAAGTTTACTTTCTTTAATATTGTTTATATCCTCACTTTTCAGTATTTGTTTATAGAGTAGAGTAGTATAGCTTGATACTGCTCTGGTCTAGTACTCTGTTCCAGTCTAATTATATTAACAAGTTGAATTTATAGGAGTTTGACTTGGTTTTTCATTTTAAAATATCTTTCGATATTTTCTTTGCTAAAATATTTCTACGACGCCCTAGGAACCCCTCTACCTTTGCATATACTTTGTGTCAACTCGAAGTTTACCAACCTCGGTCGATAATTAAATACTAGGTGGATTATTTAAGTCATTATAACACCCAACATTTTTGGCGCCGTTGCCGGGGAGTTGTTCAGTAAGGTAGATTAAGTAGAATTCCCTTATGAAGTTTAGTAATAGGTTGGTGGCGGGGGAGCGGTAAGACGAGAGGTAAGAACCTGGGCATCTATTATAACAGGCGCCCCCAAATCCATAAGTAGTGGTATTAGTAGAATAGGTTTCCATTTAGTTTAGTTTTTCATGAATAGGCCTAAATCCCTACTAACCTTTACTTAACCACTAACTCAACGGAAATGTATTGGAAAACCAACATAGGAAGTAGTTCTTCTTGGAGACCTAAAGATTTTATAGGATAGACCATAGACGGGGAAGAAATCCTGGCGAGAAGTCCTAAGGATCCCATTGTTGAAGAAATTCAGGAGGGTCAACCTCCGGAAACCCTCAACCCTCCACTAGTGCAGAAACCTAACAATACAACTTTCTCATTAGTAGGGGATCCTAACTTTGTTGATTTCATTGATCCTGCCCAGGTACAAGTCCTCTTTGGCGTCTCAACAAATCCAGTTATTTCACAGATAGAAACCTCCACAGTAGCACCTACCATTCCTATAGAATCTAATTAAAACATAGTTAATCGTAGGAAGATCTCCCCCGAAAAAGAACGTTGGGACGACCCATTATCACCTTGAAAGGAGCCTCCTAGGTTCACACTCTTTCAGAATCAAGCCTACATGCAGCGACGGGGAGAGAATTAAGATAATGACGAGGTTAGAAATGATGAAGGAGAAGGAGAAAACTGAAGTGAGACTACCTTCGGGTTCCCTATTTTAGACACTGCACAAGATATAAATATGAAGAGCATCCCTCCTTCCTCCTTACCTACTTTCTCTGGGAAAAATATTTAAGATCCGGACACATTTTTGTTCGAGTTTGACATTCTCTGTAGAAGTTATAACTATCTACAAGATGCCCATAAATTAAAAAAAATTCAGGCTACACTGAAAGACTCTGCTTTAAAATGGTTCATGGGACTATGAGAATCTAGTATCAGGACTTGGGAAGATATGAAAACTACATTCTCACGAAAATACCAAGAGTATTGCAAACCAAGAGACTTTCGAAACGATATCTTTAAGATAAAACAACTCGAAGACGACAGCTTGGAAGACTATCTCAAAAGATTTATCTATATATTACATAAATCTAAACATAACGACCTTCGAGAAGATGCAGTACGTACACTCTTCCTTAAAGGGATCTCAGAAGACCTGGTAGAAAGCCTTAATGTCATGGCATTTGGTGATATCTCTCATAAACCTTTTGCACAAATTGGGGAGATATGTAGAAATTACTCTAGGAGTAGGGGGAAAGTCAGGAGAACTCTTCGGGAGCGCCCTTATAATAGAAATCTAAAAGGAAATACTCCCAGTTCAAGAGGAGTTACAAGGATAGAATTAGGAAACCTATTGAAAAATTTCAAAACTGATATTTTAGGAGCAATGGGTTCCCAACTAGATGCGTTACAAGCTAAGAAAAGGAAAGATGAGGAATGAGCAGCGATGAGTATTTTTTGTCCAAGATGCAGGACTAAACATCTCCAACAGGAATGTCCATTAAATAACATCTCCGTATGTCACATTTGTACGGAAGAGCATCCAACAGACGATTTCCCATTGTTACCAGGGTTGCAAGCCATATACAAGAGTGGGGATTTTATTGAAACATCCAGGAGGCCTCCTTGGCAACCAAGGGACCTGCCACCATATCAACATTTGTCACCACAGCCTCCACCTTATTACCAACCTTACCAACTGCCTCAACATTGGAACACTACAAGTTGGGAGCAGTGGCCACCTCTTCCTCCTCATTTTACTCAGCAATGGTATTGGCCACAGGGGTGGAGGGGATAATCCTACCCCCAACCACCACTTGTCTTTGCACCTAATCACCCATATCCTCAGCACTCAGCCAGTACCCAACAATTTTTACCAGGGTTTGTACCTCTAGTTCCCCTTATTACACAACAACCTCATCACTTTCAAAATACAAACCTTCTACGACCTACATTGTTACCTACACAACCGATACCTAATCCAAATAATAAGCCAATTCAAACTCTTAATAGCATTGAGTTCAAACTCTTCCATCCTACATTATTTTGACTATCCTTGTACATGAGATACAATTATGATCGAGAAGAGTTGTAAATGACAGACCCAAATCATCAGTCATCATTCGTGAAGAGAATGATGAAGAAGATTCAAATGAAAGTCATGAATGATGCTATTCTGTATGATGAGAATATTCCAAAGATCCTAGAGCATACCCATCCTTAGCAAGAACCCATTCAGGTACAAAGGATTCCTCCATTTACGGAACAACTAGCAATAGAAAAACCTATAGTTCATCCCGAGTATGACATTACGAATGAGTTAAAGAATATATGTGTCAAAATTCCTCTATTACAGAGTATTAAGGATATACCAATTTACAACAAGGTAATAAAGGAACTATGCATTAAGCGCCCAGGAAAGAAGCAAAAATACCCCCTCACAATTCATGTTATAGGAGAGATGTCTGAATGTATGACAGACCAATCTCGGATTGCAAAATATACAAATCTGGGGGCCCTAGTAGTAACTGTAATTGTAAATAATACCGCCATAGAAAATACACTTATCGATTTAGGATCTGCCATCAATATGATGACCACCGCAGTTTTAGAAGTTTTACAGTTGGGACAGTTTCTCCGACCTACCCCTTCAATCCTAGAACTAACAGACCGTACCATGGTAAAACCTGTTGGAGTCCTAGACGACATTATTGTATCAGTAGCTTCATGGAAATACTCTATCAAGTTTATGGTCATAGAATCAAAGGATCCTTCTAAAGGACATCCTATTATCTTAGGGAGACCATGGTTAGCCACTACTAATTCCTTTATAGGATGTAGGGATGGGGAAATGACCATTTCAAATGGGTTGCCTACACAGAGACTTATTTTATATCCCCCAGCACAACCTGTGACTAAAAAGTTGTGGTGGTTAGATTGCCCCTTTGGGGATGGAAATATTGAAGATCTCTTCTTTCCTAGTGACTACTCATGGGCACTTCAGGAGAAAACTATCGAGAATGTATTAAACCAGTTTGTCTCTTCCACAACTTGTATAGATTTTCCGCAGTCTTTTTCCCAACTAGATCAAATATTTAGAGATGAGTTTCAAGAAAATATGGCTCTCTCAACATTTGTAGAAACACCATGTGTCTTTTCAATTCAAGAACGCATAGGACCATATATTGTACCTTGTTGAGTTAGCCCTGGAAAAGTTTTACACATAAATGTAGGGTTAACTGAAAGCCAACAAGAACAATTGCTTAAGATCCTTAAAAACTATCTGGAGCATTTGCATGGGAATACACTGACATGAAAGGTATACACTCTGACACCTGTATTCACCATATCTACATGGATCCAACCATTCCACCTATGAGACAAGCTCAGAGGAGGATGAATCCTGCTCTAAAAGATATAGTAAAAGAGGAGTTACGAAAAATTATCAATGTTGGTTTCATCTATACTATCTCTGATAGTAAATGGGTGTCTCCTCTAGTGGTAGTCCCAAAGAAAGTCACAGGGAAGTGGCGTATTTGTGTTGATTTCAGAGAGTTAAATAAGGCCACTCTTAAAGACTATTTTCCTTTGCCCTTTATTGATCAAGTATTAGATACCTTGTCAGGAAAACAATACTTTTCCTTTCTTGATGGGTATAGTGGGTATAATCATATTTTAATAGTACTCTAGGATCAAGATAAGACCACTTCTACATGCCCTTGGGGAACATATGCCTATAGAGTTTTTCCATTTGGATTATGTAATGCACTTGCCACTTTTTAGCATGCAGTTTTAGGAATTTTTGCTAATCTTATACACCACTATGTAGAGGTGTACATGGATGATTTTACAACCTATGGTAATACCTTTCAAGAGGCCCTTGATAACCTTGAGAAAGTCCTGATTCGATGTCAAGCAACAAACTTGGCCCTTAGTCATGAGAAATGTAAAATGTTATTAACAGAAGGTATAGTCTTGGGGCATCATGTTTCTTCCCAAGGAATCAAGGTGGATCTTACAAAAATTGAAGTAATCGTTGGCCTTCCTTCTCCAAAGACTCAAAAAGAGGTAAGAATATTTCTTGGACATGCAGGCTATTATCGCCATTTTATTGAGAATTTTACTAAAATAGCCGTAGAAATGTTTAAGTTACTTACAAAGAATGTAGAATTCCAATGGACTAAATCTTGTCAAAGTGCTTTCGAAGTCTTAAAAGCTAAATTATCAGTGGCACCAATACTTAGGGGTCCCAACTGGTCCCTTCCTTTCCATATATCCACTGATGCTTCTGATATGGCCATAGGAGGAGTCTTAGGCCAAAAATAAGGCCAATCACCTTATGCCATTTATTTTATTAGCAAGAATTTGACCCCTGCCGAGCTGAATGATACTGTTACTGAAAAAGAATTTTTGGCAGTAGTCCATTCTATTTATAAATTTCGCCATTACATTACATGATACGAAGTTTTTGTGCATACGAATCACTCTGCCATCTGATTTTTAATGAATAAACCAATTACCAATGGTAGGGTGACTCAGTGGCTTCTTTTATTACAAGAATTTAACATTACCATCATCGGTCGACCCTGTAAAAAAAATTTAGTAGCAGATTTCCTTTCCCGTATTCAACATAATGACGGTACTAAACACGTTGACGACACTCTTCCTGATGAAAATCTATTCGCTGTATATGTTCAAACCCCATGGTTTGCAGATATTGCCAATTATTTAGCGACTGGGAAATTACCAAATCACTTGTCCCCACCCAAAAAGCATCGTATTATAGTACAAAGATATAATTATTCCTGGGTTGATAATGATCTCTTTCGTACTGGCCCAGATCTTATTATTAGATGATGCGTATGGGAAGATGAAACGACAGATATCTTCCATGCATGCCATGATGAACCATGTGGAGGACATTTTCCTGATAAGTAGACGACATACAAAGTGCTGCACTTTGGTTATTACTGGCCGAGCATTTTCAAGGACGCTACCAAATATGTCAAAGGATGCGATAGTTTCCAAAGAATGGGTAGACCTACATCATTTGATCAGATGCCCTTATAGCTTCAAGTCATGATAGAGTCTTTTGAGAAATGAGCTCTGGATTTTGTAGGACCTATTTCTCCCATGTCTCGTAAAAAGAAGTATATCCTAGTTTGCACAGACTATGTTACTAAGTGGGTAGAAGCTAAAGCTTTGTTTAGGGCCACGAAGAAATCAGTGGTAGAGTTCATATATGAAGAAATATTCACTCGATTTGTTGTACCTAGAGAAATTGTCACCAATCAAGGCTCTCAATTTACTTCTAAGTTAATGAAAGAACTGTTAGAATTTTTATCATTCAAGCTAGAATTATCTTAGGATCTTTAACTGAGAGAATAACATGCACAACAATAAACACAAGAAACAAGAGAGACAAAGAATTTTCCTCGAGGAAACCATAAAGGAGAAAACCCCGCAACTTCCTCAGAGATAGAATGAGCACCAATAGCAGTAGCAAAACCCGAAAACATAAAGATGATCTCCACAGCTTCTCTCTCTCTCTCTCTCTCACTCATGCACCCCAATGAGTGAGTGTGTGTGTGATAAATAGAGAGGCTCACTCTCTATTTATATTCTTTCGTTCACTTAATGTCCACTTTGACATGTTGGCCCCACTTAACAATTACTTACTAGAGCCAACATCTCTAGGAGAGTCTAATAACCCTAGTGCGCCACAACTGTGGGGACTTTTCCCTCCGATCAACAAGGAGGGTTAACCTTGACACAAATGTGGGGACTATTGCCTCGACTTACTCAATGACTTTACATGACTTGTTTACATTATTGAATCTCTCGATCGGAACATCGGGGCATGACATGAATCAATTACATTATAGATATTTCCCAGAATAAACATCGGGGTACAATACATAAGATATACAAGTGAATACATTCCGAAGTTACAAATACATCAACACTCCCTCTTAACTAGGAAGGTATTCTCTTGACACAATTGATCAACACAAGTCTTCTTTTTTGTATCATCTGGATCATCATCAAGTCATCTTTGTCTTCAAGTCAACTTCATATTCAAGTCATCTTCATTGTCAAGTCATCTTCATCGAGTCTGGATCATCACTTGATCTGGATCGTCACTGCTGGATCATCATCAAATATGGATCATCACTTAATCATCATAATCATTACTGCTTCTGCTATCTCTTCATTCTTCTCGTCACAGGAAGCTCTACAGAGCCAGCCCTTTTTCATGTTGGTTGCAGGCCTAGCCTCCATGTAGGTCTTCTTCAGTGCTTATATCTGACCCTAAGTTAGAATGGCCCACCCAGCTCTTACATCTGACCTCATCTTGTCAGAAAGGCCCAGCACTCACATCTGACCATGTGTAAACACATCACGCCAGAATGGCTCAGCACTTATATCCGACCATGTGTGAACACACCGCATTAGAAGGGCTCTGCACTTACATTCGACCATGTGCGAACACACCGCATCGGAAGGGCTCTGCACTTACATCCGATCATGTGCGAACACACCGCATTGGAAGGGCACTGCACTTACATATGACCATGTGCGAACACACTGCATCAGAATGGATCTCAATCCCAGACTAAAGATTCTTGGTAACTGACCAAGTGCCTCCTTCTCCCAGAGAATGGCATCAACCCTTATATCTGATCAAGTGGGAACACATCCCTCAATCACATCAGAATGACCTTGCACTTATATCTGATCATGTGAGACTACATCCCTCAGTCATATCAGAATGGCCCTTAGTCCCAGACTGAGTATTCCCGGTAACTGACCAGGTGCCTCCATTGTCCCAGAGAATGGCATCTCAGCACCAAGCTGAGTAATCCTGGTAATTGACCAGGTGCTTCCATTCCAAAAATGGTATTCAACACTTATATTTGATCATGTAAGAACCAATCCTACAGTCACATCAGAATGGATCAGCACTCACATCTGACATGGAAGGAACCAATCCTCTCACCATGACATAATGGCTCAACCCTTACATCTGACCATGGAAGGAACCTAATCCTCTCACCATGTCAGAATGTCTCTAGGTCTCATCATTTCTCCTTGGAGGGAACCTCGATCTAGAGAACACCAAGCTTCTCCCTGAAGTACTCAAACTTCACTTTGGCCATTTCTAGCATAGAATCACATCAAGGATGATTACGTTCAAGGATAACCTGCGAGCTTCGCTAGGACCGATTACATCTGAGGACAACCTATAGGTTTGTTTACATTTGAGCAACCTACGAGCTTTGCAAGGATTTATGCTTAGACAACCTATCTCACCGACTATGCTAGAACTCCCTCTTTCGAGAGATCTCGATCTGGATCACATACTGGAGCTTCACTGCTCCTCTCTACATCATACAAAAATGCAAGTCAGATCAAGCAAATCAAAAAGTAGTTTTCAAAAGAAACATACTACCTCCCAAATAGCAAGTGGCAACATATTTTGCCTCAATTGTACTCAGCGCCATGTAGGAGTCCATCCTACCAAACCAAGAGATCACACTTGATATCATACTGAAGTACCACCTCGAAGTGCTCTTCCTATCAATGGCACTGCCTGCCCAATACGAATTTACATAACCCTCTAGGTTAATCTTATGATTCGCCTCATACTTGAGCACATACTCAATTCTACCCTTCAGGTACCTCACCGCATGCTTTGCAACCATCAGGTGAACATGTCTCAATGTGTTCACAGCAAAGCAAATATCTGGTATCGTATTTGTCAGGTACATCAAGGAATAAATCATTTGACGATACATTGTGTCATCAACAGACTTTGATGAAGCAATACTCAATAGCTTCAGGTTCGATGCCATAGGTGTTGTCATGGCCTTGCAGTCCATCATCCTGAACCTCTTCAGGATCTCTACTGCATACTTCCCTTGTCCACACCTCCATGCCTAGAATGTAGTGCATCATCCCCAAGTCCTTTATCTTGAACTCGGTAGCAAGTCTTCTTGCAAATTTAATGAGTTCCTCTTTTCTGTCAAGAATAAGTCATCGAAATATAACAGGATAATCACTGGTCTTTTTCCTTCAACCTTGAAGCAAAGGTCGGAATCTGCTTTAATCTCAGTAAAGCCTAGAGTCATCAGTAATTTGTCCATCTTGTCGTACCATGTCGAACCTTAGGATCTTCTGCAGTCACTCCCTCTGAAGCAGAGCATCATTCTCTCTCTGTCTTTCGTACTCTATGCACTGAAACATTCCGTACTGGAGTGACAAGTAGCTTCCTCTACTACTAATATTCTATATATCCATGTAGGGTTACTGGATACCAAGATCCTCTATTTTGAACCTTTTCAAAAGTTCTTGTCGCACCCATATGTGAGCTTGTCATCCTCTATAGGCTTTCATCTTCAACCTTGTAGCAAAGGTTAAGATCTTCATCAAGCTCATCATGTATGTGTTATCTCATGGGTGTCTTCTGAGCTCATACAAGGCCTTCTTTCATTTGCACACATGATTCTACCTGTCATGTGTCTCAACTCCCACTGGCTGCAAATGTCTCTTCGTAGTCTATGCCTCATGCTACGAATCTTACCTTGTATCCCATGATGTTTCCATCTACTACATGATGGAACTACGAACTTCTTTTTAGGTCTCTATATTGCATCCTAGACATCATTCTTCTTGAACTGGTACACTCCTTCCCTTTCTTCTTAGCTACTCCTTGGAAGGTTCTTCATCAATGATGTCGCTCAATAGTGTTACATAACTGCACTATGTCTGAGATCTCTTCTTTGAAAGTATCATCATATTATTCTTCATCTTAGATTCTTTATTGAACTGTCGTCACTTGTTCTTTGGAACAAGTCTCATCCTTCTTTGCTTGTAGGTGATTGTACGCGATCTTTCCTACAATTCAAATGCATTTGTATGGTCAGAAACATTTCATAAGGCATATTCATAATGGCAAATTCTTATGCATAAATATATGATCATGCAACCATTTTAGCCAATACAACATTCATCCATATCTCATGGAAACTTTCTAGATGCCTTCCATCTCTACCAGGACAACATTGAGATTGTGCACTAATCCAATATGTCAGCAAAGAGGTTTCATTCTAGATAAGTAGCAATGGAGAGTTGTATAGCACCATGAGCTACTTACCATCACATGCATATTAGTAGTATACTGTCATTAATGCAAACATTCTATCATTCATAATACATCAATTGAATATAAACAAATGCATAACAAAACAATATCATGAAATGACAATGAAATACTTATCTTTATTTTTTTCGTGGGTAGACTCCTTGATCCTTCTGCTTCATCATCTTCTTCATTCACGACTTCATCATTTCTTATCCAAATGCTCAAGATGGATAAGAGGTTCTTCAAGAATTGAGTCCTTCATATTCCTCATGGCTTGAGGGATCTTCTTTGCATGGTGAGAACTTGATCTTCAGTTGCTCCCATATTCTCTTCTCTTATTATGAGTCGAGCTTCTTCTTTGATTTGAGAGACCCTTGTAAAGTATGACTGTATGGTCTCTGCATTTTGGATCTTCACATTCTTCAACTGGTTTCTTAAGGTCATATTCTGATTTATGTTCTTCCCTTCAAATATGTTGGTCAAGGAATCAAACATCTCTTTCGGTGTCTTTAGGGAAGACACTTGTGGTATAAGGTGATCTGTGATTGAATCAACAATGATCTTCTTGGCCTTGACCAAGTTATTCTTGTGTAAGAATTTTTGTCTCCCTCTGGAACTGGAACCTATCTACTTATGTAGGTGTCCAATTCATTTTCTTCAGAGAGATCATATACTTCCATGCTTGAAATTTGTCAACTTCACCAAGCTTATCATCAAGCTGATGTGATAGATCACTTTGAAATGAGAACCTCAAATGAAAATAGCAAAGGATTAGATCTTACCGATTTGAGGTGTTTGTCCTAGTTCCGGAGTTAGCTGATCTAGGGTTTGTCAGAGAAACCCTAATTTTCAAAACTTGGAATCTTTTAGATTTGATTGGCTAGAAAGATAGACTTATTCAAGGTGAGCTATCCAATGTACTCCTTTTCTGAAAACAGTGGAGGGAAGCTCCTGGAACAGGAAGCCCTAGTTTACCAATTTCTTCTGCAAAAATGCCTGCTACTGTTTCTATGGTGTCTCCGAACTTACTGCTCCTCTGTGACTGAAACTTGGCACTGAGGTAGCCCCACCTGTCCCTGTTCTAAAACCACAGATTTCATCAGAATTGGTTTCACCATTTGAGACTTATAAACGTTTTCCCAAGGTGACCTGTTTCAGGACTGTTCAACATAACGAAGTTCTACGGACTGCCATGTGTCTCTGTTTCCTCTTCTGGGTCTGAAATTTAGACCACATAAAGTACAGTCCGTTCCCTTTCTAGAACATCTTCATAAATTTAATTTGGACCTTTGTATCCCGAGATATAACAATTCGCCTCGGGTGTCTTGTTTAGGGATGAATCATGGAAGAGGCTGGAACCCTAACTTGGAGGGATCATATCTCCTAGAATATAGCTAATCTGAGGCTGAATGTTGGATACAGGGTAAATCAGGATTTTATCTTCGGCCTGTGAAAATTTCAGCTCCTGAACTGTCTCTAATACCGAGATATAGCGAATGTACCAAAACGTATCAGTTTTAGTATTTTAGGGTTTTTCCAGCTTGGGGTCAAACTAGGGTTTGACTTTCTCGGAGTTTCACCCAACCAAAAATATTGAACTAGGTCTCTAAACTTCGATTTTGATGGGGAGAGAAATCCTATTCCAGGCTCACTCAAAAACTCCTCTTCTGTAAGAAGCCCTAATTTCCCGCACCAAAAACTGAAAATGTCCGAAATCGAATTCTACTTCGACAGAAAGATGCGCCCTTCAATGGAGAGTCAGCCTAGCATACTTTTGCTGATGGATTGTGGAGAGAGACCCAAAAAGTAAGAATCCATAGCTTCTGCAGCTACATAATGACTTCTTCTCAGGTTAGCTCTGATACCATGTTAGAATTTTTATCATTTAAGCTAGGATTATCTTAGGATCTTTAACTGAGAGAATAACATGCACATCAATAAACACAAGAAACAAGAGACAAAGAATTTTCCTCGGGGAAACCATAAAGGAGAAAACCCCACAACTTCCTCAGAGATAGAATGAGCACCAATAGCAGCAGCAAAACCCAAAAACATAAAGATGATCTCCATAGCTTCTCTCTCTCTCTCACTTAAGAGAGCTACTTCTTTCTCACTCATGCGCCCCAATGAGTGTGTGTGTGTGTGATAAATAGAGAGGCTCACTCTCTATTTATATTCTTTCGTTCACTTAATGTCCACTTTAACATGTCGTCCCCACTTAACAATTACTTACTAGAGCTGACATCTCTAGGCGAGTCTAATAACCCTAGTGCCCCACAACTGTGGGGACTTTGCCCTCCGATCAACAAGGAGGGTTAACCTTGACACAAATGTGGGGACTATTGCCCTAACTTATAATGGAGGGTTAACCTCAATGAATTTACATGACTTGTTTACATTATTGAATCTCCTGATCAGAAGATCGGGGCATGACATGACTGAATTACATTATAGATACTTCTCGGAATAAACATCAGGGTACAATACATAAGATATACAAGTGAATACATTCCGAAGTTACAAATACATCAACAAGAAATCACCACGAAGTATGGCATTCGACATTGCAAATCCTCACCTTATCATCACCAAGCTAATGGCCAGGTAGAATCAACCAATAAAGTATTAGAAGCCATCTTAACCAAAACCATTCACTTACATCATAAGGATTGGGAAGATAGACTCTCGTAGGCCTATAGGATAATATGGAGGAACACTACCGGACATACCCCCTATGAGTTGGTGTATGGAAAACAAGTTCTTTTACCTATAGAATTTCAAGTTAAAACATTTCGTATGGCAGCAAAATTAGGCATGAATTTGGATGAAGCATAGAAAGAATGAGTGTTACGGATTAATGATTCAGATGAAATTAGATAGGATGCACTCCAAAGAAAAATGTTAATACAGAACCAATGGAAGAAATGACATGATAAATTTATAAAGCAAAAAAAATTTAATATTGGAGATTGGGCATTGCTATTTGACTCAAGATACAAAAGTTTTAAAGGAAAATTAACTACTCGTTGGATGGGTCCATATGAAGTAGTTACAACTTTCGATAATGGATCAGTAGAAATTAAGACAATTGATGATTCACAAATTTCCTTTGTAGTAAATGGACACAGACTTAGACTTTACCATCAACCCATATCTAAATAGGATTTCGTACAAAATGTCTTGCAGCAAAAGGAGATGGAATTGGTTGAAGAGGAAATTATTCCTCCTCCTCCTGATCCTTAAAGTTATTTTGGTTTGTCATTACCTGTATATATGTAAATATGTTTGTGTTCGTCTAAATAAGTAAGAGTCATTTCTAACAAATTAACTGCATTTTCATTCCTATGATCATTTGTTGCAGGTTTGTCAAATTAAAGCGGAAAGACTCTTTTTCCTTTTTCTTATGAATTTTGTTGATCTGTTTTGTTAAGAATAAATACGAATCATCTAATAAGTGGTGTTGCAGTTTCATTACAAATATTTTATCTCTATAAGCAACTTATGAAGTATTATTTGAAAATAGGTAGTGTTTTAAAAGATTCATGATATGTCTTTCTTTTTTGTTACTATCAAAATTGAAGTTTATAGTACAATTGAAGAATTCCTTGTATATCATCCTTAACCACTAATTCTATGATTTGTTATGCTTTTATATATGGTCTTTTGATTCAGACATGCACATTTTTGATTTAATAAGACAGTTGCTTGAAATACCTACTCTAATTATCATATTCTTCAGATTATTATCCCATACCTATCAATTGCTAGTTCATCCTATACTTGTTATCAAAACTTTTCTCTTAAGCATTTTTGTGGGAACTCCAAAGTAAGTGAAATTTCTGCTTGTGGTGAACATTACTGACATTTCATGAAAAAGATAGACTGAAATATCAAAGAACAACTTTAAGTTATTCTCTTTTGATATGATCTATAATTAAGGCCAGTTTATGTAAGAAATTTTTGCTTTAAAAATTGAATTATGTTTTTAGTAGGCTTAGCACGCTCTAGTACCAATCGACTTCGATATACTCAAAATCATTATATGAAGCAAACCCGTCGGGGTACTGAATAGGCCTGCTGGCAGGGGGTCAATGCTAAGTAACATCTTAAAACAAGGAAGCTCGGTAAATGCGAGTAAACCCATTAGGGTACTGAACATGCTCGCTGGCAGCGGGGCTATGCTTGCATGGTACCAAGATAAACCCGTAGCAGTACTGAACAAGCCTGCTGGTAGCAGGGCAATATCAGATAAAAGAGATTTGGTTAATGCACTACTATGCACATGGTGCATTGAAAATGATAATATTAGAATATATAAATACATGTGTAGGCCAATTGTTTATGATGTCATTATAGAATGGTTGTAAGTTGGGATTGGATCTGGCCATATAATTCAATCAATACCTAAGATATGATTATCCTAGAAATGGGACCCATAGCTATAAAATCTCACAAACTCTAGAGTAAACTCAAAATATTCTTAAGATGACAAGACATCCTTACAATGAGGCATGGATGACTAGTTTTTCCTATGGAATTTTCCAATTATACTATTATAATTCACTTGATCTTTCTAAGCACTATTATTTCTGATAAATGTACACATCTGAATCATCTCCATTTTACTAGTTCATTTTCTTTTTCGTGCACAAATGATCACAACATGATAAAACTCTGTATTAAATTAATTTTAAATTACTTAGTTTTTATTGTATGGTTTGAGGACATGCCATATATTTGGTTTGGGGGAGGAAGAGTATGCTAAGATGATCGCACTGGTCCTCGGTAAGAGAATAAATATTTGCGCTTGCAGGTCAAAACCATCGAAGAGCTGAACAAGGCCATTAATTTGTCACATAGGTCTCAAACGGAGAGGCATGCTATTTTGAAATCACAAGCTTGAAAATTGAAGTTTAAAACCTCTGTTTCGTCAACTAAGTCGAAGGCAGCTGCTAACGTAGCTCAACCTTCTTCCTGATTCATTTTTCCTTTGCTTAGTGGGACCTGGCATTTCTCCAGTTTGGGGGAATGTTGATCCCAGTTTTGTTATAATTTTTTACTGTTAATTTACATGTTTGACATATGTTTTGTCACCTTTTGGCATGTTTTCTGTCATGCAACTCGCTATTCAGCCCCAGGTACGACTATATTTCGGGTTTATGCAAGTTCTGGTTCATTCTTGTTATTTCACGATTTTTTATTAGTTAATTCGATGATATTTGATATATGTTTGATGCTTAATTTGTTGTTGCAAACCGTAGTCTTCAACGAGCCAACGAACAGACAACACATCCACCCTAGATATGTGTAGAGCATATCCAGCTCACCGTTCAGTCCGTCGAGTTAACTGCACGCTGTTGATGGTAGATTCCTGGGCATTAAAGCATGGAAATTGCCTATTGTCCACGCGTATGGGTGATAGTGTGATCTTCATTCTACAAGAATCTCCATCTTCCTCCTCTGCTCGACACCATAACACCAATCCACGCTAAGAAGGATCCTCTTGCCACATCACACACCATGAAGAACTAATGCGTGAAGGATAAGGAAGAAGCATTATGCATTGGCTTATGATCAGTTGATCGCAGTAATTGTTGACTAAATTTAGAGAGCGGTCGGCCACTAAAGGGTCGACCTGCTTACCTCTGTAAACAATATATATATCAGCCTTCACGCGAGTGCTTAGTTAGCCAGTTTATGCATGCAATCAGTCGTTGTTAAAGAGCTCTGTAATACTATTTCTCAATTTAATAGAAGTTATGTTCATGCTGTTTATGATCATGTTCATGTAAAGTGTTTAGCAAGTCATCACTTTGATTGTTGGGAGGGCCCCTCATCAACCATAGGTTTCATTCTTATGTGTATTTTCCTGTATCTCTTTCTTTGCATTGGGTTATCTTCATTTATGATTTGTTATGCAATTTGGTTTTATGCAATTACTTGTTTCCAGTAGCATAGATTACATTATAATGCTTTGTTGTTAAAGTAGTTTCATTTCCAGAGATAATTAACCGGTTGCACGCATAGCTTTGCTTTCAGTTTGTTTTCAAGCTTTCCTTTCAGCTTTATGTTTGGTTATAGTCAAATAGAATTTAGTTAGTTTAATTCTGTAGGTTTAGTTTGGTTGTAGTTAGGTTTGATTATGTCAGTTTCTATCTAAGTTTTGGATTTAGTTCAATTACATTTCAGTTTGTCTTATTTTATGATAAGAAGGAGTTTCTTTTTATAACTATAGATTAGCACACGTCATCATTTCACAGTAGGTTCAGTTTTGTTTACTTCTGTTTTGTTATAAATTCATTTAATTATATTTCAATTTGTTGAAAAATGCAATATATAATGATGTCTTTATAAATATGAATTAGTTTAAGTTACTTTACTGCTGAATTTAATTATTAAGTAGGTTTAATTCTTGTTCCTTTGCACTTTATTATCATATGCATGAATCAACTAATCTCGAAATCATTCAAATTAACTATTTCTTAAAATTCTAGGGTTTTCTGTACATAGACTGTCACTCAGACAACCTGTTTATCCCGTCGTTCAGACCTACCTTCCAGTCTGTTATCCAACCCTTCATTTAGTCTTTAGTGTTTTTAATCAGTTTTAAGTCTGTTTCGTTAGCTTTTTTATTATATTTTGACTGTGGTAGTTAGATAATAGTTATATTTTTATTAAATCCTTAGGCTAGACTGTTTAAAGTATTTATTAAAGTCTTATTCCTAGTCTTCTCTCCTTTCACCCTATGTTTTGAGCTATGCTTTGTGATTTTGTTTCTTTTGGTTTCTGATTTCCTTCTCTAATATCGTTGTAATGTTTTGTAATCATATTGTTGGTTTGGATTGATTTATTTCTTTGTACATGGAGTTTTAGTGTTAGATGTGTTAATTTCTAGTTTACTATCACGTTGTAAATTGATCATAGCAGTAAGACCTGTTCCTTTTACTGTGTGGTTACTGAAGAGACTTGTAGAATATGATTTAAAGTTATTTTTATTAAGTTTTCTACTTGCTTCTAATTAAATTATCTTTATTAAGTTTTCTACTTGCTTCTAATTAGATTATCTTTATTAAGTTTTCTACTTACTTCCTTTATTAAGTTTTCTACATACAATGCCACACCCTCATCCATACACCGATAAAGGGTTGAACCATGAATGAGACATCCTTGTTAGTCAACAATGTCATCGACCATGTGACATCAACACCTTCAAATATGAGGTGTACTTGAAGGTTTTGGTTTTGTTTTAGTAAAACCATATATGTGGAAGTGTTGGGTCGCTTTCACTAAACCCAGTTTCAACCTTCAACTCTACCAACAAACCCAAGGTATCATCCTGGCATAGTATAAACCCATCGGGAACACTTGTTGAGTGTTGTCTCACTAGAGACACCTATAGGGACTGCAAGAACCATGCTTTTGTAGTTATGGAAAGGGGTCTTTACATAGAAGATCTCGACGGAATACCCAATGATGCAGAGTGGGGAACAAACATTGACATATAACAACAACATATAAAATATACAGATATAAATCATGTCTACCATATTTTTCTTATCATTATTCTATTCAATCATTAGCAATATCAATTGCAACACATTCACAAAGATTCAAACACAATATAAACGTAGAGGTTTAACGTGGAAACCCATATGGGAAAACCACAAAACGCTCTTCATATGGAATAAGTTGTGTCTTGAACACTTATGGTATGCCCACACATCTTGCAAACCTCTATCCAAATCACCTTACCATAGATTCTATCCATGCACACAGCTTATGGATTGACATTATATAAATTTTTCAACTTTTATTCTTTTCTTGCCCTTTTAACTTACAAATGTTTTTTCAACTAGTACTCAATTAGCGGTCGACTAACACTCAATTAACAACCAACTATTTTCCGCGAAAAATCCACTCTAGATATACCAACCCAAAAATACCTTTTACATTTATATAGGCTCTAACATCCACGTTTACATCCATGCCTACTTCTTAAAGTAGACCACTTGTCTAACATAACTCACCACTTACATTTAATGTCTCCTAAAAAACTTCCAGATTCGACTTACTCACTCCTCATTATGTTGCAACCTTGTTCATACTGCAACTGGATTATTCAAATTTCTGATCAAAACTTTGATATGCTTTCCTAGGGAGAATAGGGCCCCTACACTTATTTGTGTCTCTTCCCAAGCCACTTCATCCATAAACCTACATAGCATTCTACTTAAATTGAAAATACTGTCATATTTTCATTACATCTTCTGCCCATTGCTGAATCTTCTTTTTTACCTTCGTAATTTTCTCCACAAGTTCAGAACTAATAGGTTCTGAAGTTTCCACTTTCATCGCCTCTACAGTTTGTCGCACATGCTCATGTACCAGGTGAATGGTCCCTATGACTTGCTCAACTTCGGCCTGGAGCTCTAAGACATTGCCATTTCGTCGTCGTTGTTGTGTTCGAAGCTTGGCGACCTGTTGTTGTAATATTTTCAAGTCAACATCCTTACTCATCTTCTTGACTGGTGGCAATGTCTTCAATGAATTCCTTAACTCGACCATATTTGACGCAGTTATGTGAAGTTTCTATGTTACTTGTTAGAGCTCATAATCATCCATCAAATATTCCTAAGCATGAGAAACATGTTCGTATGCCTTGGAACAAAGTGCCTCATCCTCTTGGATGTGTTGTACATTTTCACTCATTGCCTTTGGTCGCTCTTCTAGTACTTCAGGGTGTGTACTAGAAATAAAATTGGCTTCTAATCCTGCAATGCGTTGGAATAATTTGATAGCTACATCCCCAAGACGAATGACTCGATCTTCTCAGAGAATTTCAAGTGTAGATCCCATATTTAAAATTCCATGGAAGGTGAACATGACAGCTTATTCCAGTCTCTACCTATCATGCTTCCATCATTGTGTCTTCTGTTCAGTTTCCTGCATTTTTTCTTGGAGAGAAGATACAATATTATTTGAATGATTTAGTTGTTCATATACCATATGTTCCCTTGCCTTAATATCGTCCACTGCAGCCTGCTGAATATTGTGTAGTAGAAACATGGGATCATAGAGAGGTCAACGCTCACATGACCAATGTCCTTGATCATGTTGTTATGTTCCAGTGTGCCTAGTTGAAGTGATTTTGGAGACACTTGAACTTTTCAATGCTGTCGAGTCGAGGGTAATTTGACTAGTTGATCCTCAGAAGGACCAACTTCTTGCGACAATGACTGTGATGGGTCTTGACTGACTTCTATCCTCAGTTCCTTTACTGTGACACAGATTGTTTGAATTAAGTCAGTTATCCCCCCCACCAAGTCTCTGTTTTGAGTATTAATTCTTTGGAAAGTTTCATCAGCAGCCTCTTCCATTCTATCAACTAAAAAATTATAATCATCATCACTAAGGCCACCAGAGGGGTTCCTGAAGTCCTTCTACTTCTTGCGACTCTTCTTGGTTTCTTCATAATATTTTCTCTTGTCCCTTATTTCTGGATGCGTTGGGGTTGCACTAGATTCCTCATTTCTTTTGTGGAGGGAAATGGGTGGGATTTCTTCATCCGAGTGATCCCCTCCTTGAGTTCCCGACGTTCCCACCTGTTGCAAGTCTGACTCGGTAGATAGTTGTTCATCTTGGATAGGTTGTTTCCACTCCTAGGGCCAGTCTTGAATGATCAGTCCAAGCTCCTCCTCTGTTAACCAAAATGTTGTGGTCATCCATTGATGTTGGGGGTCTCGGGGTGGTTGCAAGTGGATATGGTGAGCCCCAATAGTAAATCTGATTACATTCATGTATCACTGAATAGTTTCTGAAACAATCCATGATTGGTTCCCAATGTGATTCCTCAGTGCATCACCATGCAAATAAAATTCAGTGGTGTTTTCCAGATGTCGACGCCAACAAAGTGTTCCCCCCAAGATGGGACATAGTACACTTCCTTCCCCTAATAATTTTGTGGCTTAGCCCATGCTACAAAAGATATCAAACTTAACACCCAGGAATAAGTGAATGGATTACCTTTTTCCTGGGCGTTAATGGCATCTACCAATATTTCATTCAACAGATATGTAGACCAATTCATATGTATTCCAGCAACACACTGTTCTGCTGCAACGATGATACCAATAGTGCATTGGTTCGACTGCATATTTCTAAGCAACTTGTTGGAGAACACTTTTTATGTGAACCAAACACTTGTTTCACTAATAGAGGCAATAGAAAATCCCCTCTTATCTCGTGTGGTATTGTATTTCTCCTTCATTTGACCGACTAGGTTCGGATCATGCTCCTTTCTAGCAAAGAACGACGTTGGGTTGATCCTTGCCTTAGGAAGCTCGACGATTGAGGAAATAAGGTCAAAATATACAAAAATAAAGTTGTCCATCTATTAGCAACCTCCATGGAAGGAGACTAACAGCTAATTCATGCATGTATTAACTTCCGTAGTGCAACCAAAATGGGGCATATGCATTAGTGAAAGAATTCCCAATTGCTCTAGTCCACGATCCCACTCCATAGAGACCAACTAAATAGGACCTCCATTGACCAATTGCATTGATGTCATATACCACAACATTTGAAATTCAGAAAATTTCCGCAAATCATGATCTGCGAATGTGAGTTTCTTCAAATTTGGTAGAAAGTCCATCGTAACAGGCACGCCTTTTGGGATGGTTGGGTTGACCAACAGGTAATTAGCATTCTTGTAACACCCTGGTTTTGAGGTTGTTTGCAGTAAAAAATTATATGATGTATATATTGTAATTAATCATGGTGTGGAGCTCAAGGAAAAATCCCCACCATCGATTTAACGTTTTACATTTCGACAATTAAAAGTGATGCAGATGGTATTTTGTGCTAGATAGGCACATTATAATTTTGAACATCATGTAAATATGCAATTTAATTAAGGACCCACAACCAGCTATGTCAATGCAACATTAAAAGAGATGGGGGCATGATTTCCTAAGGATAAGGGCGGGGGGAATATTCAAACCTTTGGGACAATGGGGAAAATCCAAATGTCAAAGGGAGAACCCATCAAACTGTAAAATACCCATTTTGTCTCTTGTTCCCAATCATTTTATTTTGCTAGAAATTGGTTGGGTTAGTTATTGCATGAGAATGGGCAAGGTATGGGAGTCAGGAATTCGAATTTGGGGAAGCACCCATTTTTTGGAAAACATTTTTTGACTTATGGGGTAGTCATTGCCCAAATATGCTGCCCATTTCCTCATGCATTCATGTATTTCTCCTCTCTCATGTTAATAGAGCTACTATGCATTCCCCATTCACGTTTTTGCAGATTTATTCATTTTCCCCATGAATGCGAAGTCTTTTTTTGAAAAGATTAGTGGTTGGGCTCTTTTCTTGATGGCTTTTATTGTTTTTTATCCTCATTATCTGGTTGGGACAATTTTTTTTGTGTTGCACAACGAATTGGAGAAGAGATCACGTTTTCTGGGTGTTTGTTGACCCGTTTGGCCCACATGAGCCCATAGACGTTGCTGAAAATCGAATTTCTCTCATAGGGCTATTTTTCCGTATTTTACCAATTCGTTTTGCTGGCAAAATCGGTTTTTCTTCAAACCCAGAATTTTGTATCTTGTTGTGTTGGACTGAACTGGTTTGGAGTGGAAATGGGGTCTGAACCAGCTTGATAAACCTAGTGTAGGAAGGAACCTCACTAACATATCTAGAGGGGATGGTTTTCTTCTTTGCACACCCTGAATAGCACTGGAATGGAAGGCATAGCCTGAGGGACTGTGTAGCAGAGAAGGGGATGCTTCCTTGCGTTGGGTGTGTACCTGGTTTAGGAGTCAAGCCCAATCTGGTGCAGGTGTCCATATCTCTGTGGTTGAGCTCACTAGCTTAGCAGTTCAACCTTCCCAACTCCTTAGTAGCTTGATAAACCCAAATTTAGTTTGGCTTGGCTAAATTTTGACATATCCTTGGCTATGTGTGAGTCTGCTAGTGTTCCCTTATTCATTGTGGGAATCATGCCCAGCTCGGGGCTGGCAGTGATGTTGAGAGGTTGATGAGCACACTAGCCTATGGTTGGGTGGAACGTTGCAACATCGTAGCTGGTTGTGGGACAAGCTTCTTTCAAGATAAGTTTTCTTGTCTATTTTATCTCTGCAATTGTATTTGTTTGCTTAATGAAATATGATGAACATGTCTAATGTGTTGAATGGATGAATTGCTTCCGCTATATAATTGCAATTGTAAACATCTATGTGTTTTATTTCAATGCATTTTATATTACATTCATGGGGCTTAGATTGCCGGATCGATAGAAGCTTAGTCGTGTCCTCTCTCTGGTAGAAGGGTGGGGACGTGACAATTCTTATGAATGACTACTTAGGAGCATCATCATTTCTTGGCGGAATATATCTGGGTAATATTGTCTCTGATATAGACCCTGAAGCTTCAACATCGTGTGTGGCTTTGAACCTCTTTTTCAAAAAAAATACGCGTCCATTCGTCTGCTTCCTCCTTGGTGGGTTGAAAACAACAGGCCAGGAGACAACCTCTAGAGCTTCTTCGACAATAGGTATGGCAGGGGATACCTCAATTCCTGAACCTTGAATAGTGCTTGTACTCTACATAGGGATCTCCATGATAAAAAATGTTCGACTTTAGATAATTTGCAGATAGATATTTCAGCTAAAGAAACTTCAGAGTTTGATCCAATGAGCAATAGACTTATGTTTGAGAATGAAATAGGTTTACGCATACATGAAGTCTTTCAATCACATGGGTCTACAATAAATGAAAAATGTGGCAGCCAATATTTTCGCATTGGGTAATCTTTTCAATCATTCTGACAAACCACCATTCTAGAAATGACTTCATTCACCATAAAATCAAGAATTTATTAGTCCTTAATTACATATTTGGCGAAAAGTATGCCACCAAAATATCTCACTTCTTCAACTTTAACTGAAATCGAACTGTAACTTGTGATAGATGTATAGTTTGCGATAGATTTTAAAATTGCGACATAAATGTTAAGTGGGAACTTATATACAATACTTCAAAACTTTTTTTTAGTTAATACCTTTTTTTCAGTCGAGCAAAGTACGACTATCCCGATAAGGTCTCGACCGACTTCCATTTACCATCCCTTTAAAGGGTGTACTGTTTAAATTTTTTAACTACACCACCCCACCATCAATAATAAGAAGTACAACATACGGTCCCAACCAGTGTGTTTGGAGCTTGCCATGATTTTTTAAGAATTTACTATCATATAGAAGGACAAAATCACCTGGTTGAAATTGCTTCAATTTTATGTGGCGGTCATGCCAAGACTTTTGTCGCTCCTTCTCGACACATTGATGATAACCTGAAATGGAGCGATATCCCTCAATCTGTACCAACTCAGAAAATATTTCTTTAATTGCGCAAACATTTGTTATCTCAGTAATTGCAGCTATTCTGAGACTAGGTATAATGTATTCTATTAGCATAACAATCTCCTGCCCATAGACCAACCTGAACGGAGTTTTCCTTGTCAAATTTTTGCATGTGGTGTGATAAGCCCATAATATCACAGGTATTTTATGATCCAATCATCCCTATAAATATTCCAAATCTTAGTTAGTGCATTCTCTAATATTTTATGAAATGCTTCGACAAAGCCATTTTCTTGTGGATGATATGGCATTGTCTTCTCATGTTGAATCTGAAACTCAGTTAATTTTTCAATTAGCCGATTCACAAAATGTGTACCTTGGTCACTTATCATAACTTTTGGACATCCAAACCTAGTCACAACATGTTCGAACATAAATATTGCATTGGTCACAGCAGTACAATCTCTGACTGGTGCTGCTTCGACCCACTTGGTTAAATATTTTGTCACAATGATTATATATCGAGCAGTCGTTTGTTTTCCTGGTGCATTAATGGGAACCACAAAGTCGAAAACTCACTTATCAAATTCTTGCAAAGTTACCTTTGGTACCATCACAATTTCATCTCCCTGCGATGGTTTCCCAGTACATTGACAAATATCACATTTGCGACAATAATCCATGGCATATGCATGAAGGGTAGGCCACCATAGTCCTTCATGTAAATTCTTGTGTGTTGTCGCTTTTCCTACATAGCTCCCCCCTATGACACCAACATGAGCTTAAGTAAGCACCATCGGTCACTCATGTTCTAAAACACAACGATAGAGTATTTCATCCAGTCCTATTTTACATACTTTACCATCGATCAGCTTGAGGTCTAAAACTTTCGCCACTAGTTGCTTCTTTTGTGTTGTACTAAATCCTTCTGGTGCATACCCTATAATCAAGAAGTGCACAATGTATTCATAACGATCATCAATCATTTTGACAGTAAATAACTGTGCATCAAGGCGATTATCATATGGAATAGTAGGCTCCTCTCCACTCTCTAATATTGATAGACGATCAAGTCCCAAATTCAGTCGTCCCGACTTTACAATAATTTGAAAATTAAATTCTAGAAAAAGAAGAAGCCATCGACAGATCTTCCCTCCCAACACTGGATTATTGACCAAGTATTGCAAACATCTTGAAATGATTGCCAAGTAAATAATGTCGAAACGTTTGGAGTGCATATATCATTGCAAGTCCTTCTTGCTTAGTAGTGGTATAGTTCCTTATTGCAGTTGACATCTTCCGACTCGCAAATGCAATTGGGTGATCCAAAGAACACTCACCTGGTTGTGCAAGCACTGCACCGAGCGCGACAGATGACGCATAAACATAGACATGAAATTCTTTCTACCAATTTGGAAACACCAATATAGGAGCTGAGACCATCTTGTTCTTAAGGATATCCAAATTCTTTTAACATCGCTAATCCCATTGGAATTTAACATATTTCTTCACTAACTTTTCCATTGGAGTTGTGACCTCGACAATATCCCCGGATGAATTTTCTGTAATACCATGTATGTCCCAGTGTGGTCCTTAACTATTTAACCAATGTAGGTGGGGGTAAGTCAACAATAATTGCAATCTTTGCAGGGTCCATGAATATTTATTCTCAACAAATCACATGACCCAACAAAAAACCAAAAAGAGCATAGAAAATGCACTTCTTCAAATTAAGAGAAATATGGAATTGTCTACACTGTTCCAACATCATTCTAAGACTCTCAATATGATCTTTAACTAGCATATAGACCATCCAATCATCAAAATATACTTCAATAAATGTATGGTTAAAGTCTTTAAAAACAAATACTACTATTCTAGAAAAGATAACAGGTGCATTCTTGAGTCTGAGGGGAATTACCATATATTGGAAGCAACCCCATTCTATAGCAAAAATGGTTTTGTGTCGATCTTCTTTTGTGATCCTTTTTTGATGGTCCCTAGAGAATCCATCAATGAACGAATACACTTCTTTCGTTCCTACGGTCTCCAATACTTCATCTATGAAAGGTGTAGGAAATGGATCATGCAAGCAAATATCATTCAGTTTCTGTAGGTCAACACATATACAAACTTCACTAGTTTTCTTGTCTTAAACAACCATAGGACCGATCCACTCTAATTCTTCGACAGGTTCAATAATTCCTGCCTCTAGCATTCTTCCTAATTCTATCTTGAACTTCTCCTTATATTGGGGATTTAGTCTATATGACTTCTGCTTAATAGGTTTTGCATATGTTTTTAGGGGGATCTTCATTTCTCCTGGATGGCCAACAATCCCCTTCATTTCTAAGAATTTAGTTGGGAATAAATCCCATAATTTGTGCAATTAATCTGTGATATTCCCTATTGTCTCATCATCCCAATAGTCCCCAATATTGGCAAACTTCGGGTTCTCAGGGGAACCAATATTCACCTTCTTTATTTTGAGGGGTTTTAGAAATTGGTCACTTTATAAGCCCAATCCCACCATTGCTCGACTACCCCCAGATTAAAGTATATGTATATCACATAGATCATCATCTTTAGGATCTCTAGTTATGACATATAACACTCCATCCAACTCTAAATTGTCTCATTGCTCTAAGGAAAACTTGACATCGGAAAAGGGATGTCTTAAAAAAATTTGTTTTGATAACTTTCAAAGCATCATCAACAGTTGAACTATCATCAACAAAGATAAAAGTGTGTGTGAAGCTATTAGCTAGCTCTTCCCATTCTACAGTTCCTTGTCATTGCTCGACCAATGTATACCAGTTTATTGGTATAATGTCCAAAGTATGTACGGACTGATCAACCCATTCCTGTCATGGTGACATCCTCTAGGTTGCACAAAAATTTTCAATATGGACGATAGGATTTGTCAATCTCGTATATTGTTGGCCAGTGTAAAAAACTGTTTCATAAAATATGATTTCTATCAACCTTCGACACTGGGACCATTCTGAAATAAATTTCTTGTGAGCATCCCACCACCTAGTTGGTGTAGCCTTGAACACAACATCCAAGGCTAGCAAGCATTGAGGTTCCAGTACCTTGTCTTCAAACTCTGTGAGAAATGTATCTAGATTAGGTAATCGTTCATAACTATGTAGATCACATACCTTGGTACTTACCCATCGTATATATTTCATGATCCTTACACACCTCCATATTGATACTTAATGTAGCTGAGTCTTCCAATTCTCCAAAGCTTCGCCCGAGTCTAATGAACAGGAACTAATACTTCACTAGCTTGATTTTCCATCAGTTGTCAGGTTGATACAACTATCCATTGCAGAGGAAATATTGTAGATATTATCCAGGTATCATTCTTGTCCTTCACCTCTTACTGGCTCGACATATCTCTTTCCCTCCAGAGGATTGATTGGAGCGACTACCTGCATTTTTGAATCTTCAAATGATAATATTCTCTTCTTAAAATTAATGTCTTCCTGGTTATTGATAGCCCAATCGATCCCCATAAGTGCTAGATATGAATTTTATCGTCGACAATATCTATCACTTGAAAGTTCACATAAGTATGAATTCCTTCCACTTCGACAGGAACTCATGTTAGTTGACCAATAGGTAGGACTTTCAGTTGATTGGATAACCATAGCTGAACATGAGACCATACCAGTCTCAAATTTCCCATGCTTTCCCATGTTTTCCTTGTTATAATATTAACATATGTTCCCATATCAAGAATGATAAAATATATATCGTATTCACCGATATAAGCACTCATACATAGCTCTCAACCAGTCTTCAGCCTTCTATTAATATTGTTAACATTTTTCTTTGGTCGCATGCTTGGATGTGTTTCTTATACTAGGTTTGATAGCTCTACCAAAGTATATTTATCTTCTATAAACGCTAAGCAACTCTTAAAGAAAAGTTTCAACTTGCTTACCTTTTATGTCGGTTTCCTTTGGAATGACTAGTCGAACCGTTGTGTCATATCCAGGGTTGGTCCATCATTCAACACTAAAATATCAGTATATGTAGAAGCATGATTTCTTCCTATGAACTCATTGCATGCATTAAAGAAGACATCTTTCTTCCTTCTGAATTTCGAACGACACATTTTTTTGTGCTACCGGTCGAACTCTTGGATTTACCCCAAGAATTCCTTGACCATATCTAGTTGCAACACCACGTCTTATTAAAAAAATAATATTAGGTTCTTGAGGCTCGGTAGAAATGTTATGCACATTCTGATTTTGATTTGGAGGTTGGTTCTGAGTCCATGTAATTCTGGCCTGGCACTTAGCAATCAACTGCGGGAACTCTTCAATAGTATGATCCAATGCTTTAGAATATGATCATTTCAACATAGGATTAGTGCAGTCTATAGCATAATGTCCCGGATGTCAACAATTATCACAAATAACTTGGCCTCTCCCATGACCAAATACTGTTCCTCATCCTCGACCTCTAAAAAGACCTCCCACCTTGTTATGAGGGTATTGTGGGTGAGCCCTTTTAGTTTGCATTTTCTCATCATTTTTCATCAAATATGTGTCCTGGACTTGTCATACTGTCCATACAACCTGTTAGCAACCTGTAATTTTCTAGTGGCTGCTGCTGGAACTCACAGGGGTAACCATTTCAACCAACTTTAGACTGTATTCTAGACGATATAGTCAGAGAGGGCTCTCTCTTGTCACAGAGGAAAGAAAAACATATACATAAATCTTTGGACAACACGCAGAAGGCTATATTTTTGTAGGTAACAAAGCGCTAAGATGATTAAAAAATGGTAGAACATACATACAAGAAAATCATTGGGCAATGGATTTGAATCCATAAACAATCAAGGGTATTATAGAAAAAATGAGGAAGGGAATTTCCTTTGTATTCTGAGGCAAAGTGAGCAGTGAAAACGGTCAAATATCTTGAAAGGGTGGAGAGCAAAAAAAAGGGAAGAATCCCAGTGAAACAAGAGGCACCATTCTGAGGGCAAATCTCTTGCACCACGTTTAGTAGAATGAACAACAAAGGCTAGTATCTGCAATGGAACATAGGAGATGAATTCCAAAGCATTTACCAGAACACAATAACAAATGAAACGTCTGATACATGAGCGATAAGCTGAGAGCGAATTCCTTGTATACTAATCTAGAGTGCATAAACATAAATAACACCTAAATGAGTGTGATAAATGGGGAACACAGACTAAATGCAACCAACGTGATGAATCTCAAAAACACGAGAATATTTCTCATTAATACTTCCAAGAGAGTTACAGAGATGAAACGAGAGAAAATGATTTCTGAATGAAAGTTCGAACCCCTGCCTCATCAATTGAGGTATTATTTATAATGTTGTGGCTCCCAGGACCAACCCCGCAACAAAGCCTAATTCTGTTACAAAAATTGGGAATCAAATCCCGGATCATCATTCAAATCCTAGCAGTTTTTTAAGGTGGCAGGCTTGTCATGATGCCTTACCTGAATCGGCCTTTCGGTACAGCACCCACTCCAGACCCAAAAATGGAAACACAGAGTATAAGATGTGTGCTCACCAGTCCTAATAGTGACACCGTAGATTTCCCTAATGGTTTCAGTTCCTCATGTGTGACCTGCTTCACTGAACCTTGCCAGTGCTCCAGCTGAGCGTTGCATTCATGCAAACTCCTTACCCATCAAACACCTTGAGTAACGCGACGTTTCTTTTGACCATAGATCTCCTTTACACAGAGATCATCCGTCGCTTGCTATGGGCGCTCACACGATTTTGCAGCCCTCACCTTGGTTATCCTCCTTGTACCTTTTGTCGAAGAAAACAACGTGCTCCACTGATCTAAACCACATTAGATCTAGACCGTTGATAGATGAGGGACCCTTAAGCGAGTCGCATCGGCCTCCTTCTCTAACCATCGTGCACCTTTACCGAGCGAACCCTGCTGCCACTGTGGATCAAACACATCATGAGATCTGAGCCGTCAATATGCACCGACTCTACTATCCCATTGCAACGTTGTATCCTACTAACTGCCACACATGTTGTCACTGCAAGATGTGTCCCCCCTATAGATCGTGAGTGTTAGAGGATCGTGATTGTTGTCACTTTTGAAGGGAGGTATGAATTTTGCGCTCCTCCATAGTTAAATAGGATGCGCTTCTTTACTATGGTGAAAGTCTTTCAGTGTTGATCTGATTTGTCTGTGCTTTCCAGGATCTGTGAGTCTAGATGTGTCTACGGTATTACCTCTTCTAATTCTGCCTGTCTACCTTGTCGTCCTATTAGCTTGGGATGGGGAAGTTCCCCTTTTTCGATTCGCTTCCAAAATCTTAGCACTGCTGCGAGCCAGGTGATAACAACGACTCCAACTCGGGGATGATATCCTCCCTGTGAGGTAGCAAAGGATGACGTAGGCCATGTGGCTTATCCATTGGATCACCCCAACCTCTCCAGTGACTTCAAAATTTACCTGAGAAAGAAACTTAATGATGGCGTCTCTTGAGGATCTTACTGCCTTCACCTCAGGATTTAAATCTTGTCAGAGAGTCATCCACACATGCAATATATTCTTAAAACAAAAGAAATGGTATATACAAATGACAATGGGATTAAGTTCTTCTACAAAAAGTAATGTTTCAGGAGCCTCCCGTTAACCGAAGCTCTAGATACCAATCCACCTTCCATTTCTTCTAGCACATAAGCATTCTTTCCCCTGAAGGCGAAGATCTTGTATGGGCCTTTCCATAGGTGATCAAATTTTCCATGCTTTCCTTTCTCCTCGTGGGGTGCATCCCACTGCAACACCACATCTCCTATCTAGAAATCATCGAGCTTGGTTCTCCTGTCGAAAATTTCTTTCATCTTGTCTTGGAATAGTTGGGTCCTATCGAATATCTGTTCCCTTTGCTGATGTAGCTCAACCAATTGATCCATCCTCCTCTGGGTGGGGTGAGCTTCTACGTCCTCCTCTTGCAACAACCTCATCACTGGAAAGCTCAGAGAGTTAGGACAAATTACTTCTGAGCTGTATAGTAGCTAGAATGGCGAGGTTCCTATGGATTTATTTATACTAATTCTTATTTTCCTGCAGCAGTTTCTTTATGATCCTCATGAGGCTCTTGTTTGAGGATTCCACCAGTCCATTTCCTTGGGGGTAGTAGGCTATAGAATTCCCCAGTTGTATTTGGTATTTGAAGTAGAAGGCAATCATCTTCTTTGATTTGAAAGGTGGAGAGTTATCAGTAATTATTTTCTTGGGAACACCGAATATAGATAAGATATGTTCTTCCAGAAATTGCATGATCACTATTTCGGTGGATTGCCTTGTGGGGATGGCCTCTGTCTGTTTTGTGAAGTGATCAGTGGCGGTCATGATACATTTGTGCTGCCCTGAAGAATGGGGATTGATCTCCCCAATAAAGTCTAGTCCACATTGCTAGAAAGGGGCTTCGACCTGGATAGGATTTAAGGGCAATGATACCAACTTTCTCCCGCCTTCAAAAATATGACATTTATGGCAGGCTGCTACTTTCTTATGGGTGTCCAAGAATATCGTAGGACAATAGAATTCGACCCTCATAATTTTGTTTACCATGGTTTTCTAGTAGTGATGCCCTCCACATTCCCCTGCATGGAAATATTTAATGAATTTCTTAGCCTCATGCTCCTTCATGCAATTCAACAAAATCCCCCCAGGCTCTTTCCAATACAGCTTCTCATTCAGGATGCAGAACCTTGTTTATTTCTATTTGAGGAATCTAGCTCTAGTTTTATCCATGCCAATTGGAGCCTGGAAATTTTGTAGGACGAAAATGACTTCAACGTACCAAGGTGACAATAGAAAGTGCTCACCTATTGGGGGTTTCGACTGTCACTAAGAATCTAGCTCTTCAGCTGACAACTCAACAATCATATGTAGGCTGAGAGCATCGTAGTTGGACTGGGCCATAATATTAGCCAACCCCTGTCCCTTTACCAACTTTGTGAGTTTGATTTCTAGATCATACTCGAGCAATATTGCAATCCATTTCTCCCTTCGTCCTTCCGGATCTGGTTTAGTAAGAATTTCTTTCATAGCACTGGTGGGCATGTGGGCTATCACATGGGAGTGAAAAATGTATACTCTAAAGTCTTTATAGGATTGCACCAGAGTGTATTCCTGCTTGTCCAGGATATTGTATTTTAGAGGGGCGTCCCTCAACATCTTGCTGTATAAGGCAATGGGATGCTCATATCCTTCATGGTTCTTTTGCAGTAGCACTGCTGTTGTTGTGTGCTCGGAGGAAAATGAGAAGATGAGGAAATATTTGGAGAAATATAGGCTTGCAAGGACAGGTTCCTTGGCTATGGCCTTCTTTATGCCCTCGAAGGATTGTCTGGCTTCAGGCGTCCACCTGATCTCTTGGTCTTTCCCTAGCATGTTAGTTATATATTTGACTATTTCGTCAAATGCAACAATAAATCTTTCGAGGAAATATACCTTACCTAGGAACGATTGAACCTATGCCCTGTTCCGAGGGAGCTCAATTTTGCCAATATCCTCGACCCTCTCCGGATCTATCCTAATGCCTTCTTGAGAGATTATATACCCGAGCATATTTCCTTCCTTCATAGAAAAGAATGACTTTTTAGGGTTAAGGGAGATGCCAATTTTTTTGCACTTCTTGCATGTTTTCAATAGGTGAGAGACATGTTCTTTATCAGATTCGAAGAAAACTGTGATGTTGTCTAGATAGATAACCAATATTTTATCCTTTTCGTCCATGAATGCTATGTCCATGGCCTGTTGGAATGTTGCGCCCGCGTTCATCAGCCCAAACGACATTTTAGCGTACATGAAAGTGCCCCAAGGGGTGGTGAAAGTTGTCTTCTCTTGGTCATCGGGATGAACCACAATCTGGTTATAACCCGAGAAACCATCCAACATAGAGATTCTTTGAGAACCTACTACTTTCTGGAAGATATGGTCCATTTTGGGAAGCGGGTAATGGTCCTTCAAAGAAACTTTCCTCAAGTTTCTAAAGTCAATATAAATTCTTATTTCCTCGTTCTTTTTTCTGACAGGGACCAGGTTCACCACCCAACGTGAAAATCGAAGGGCTGCGATGATTTTGGCTTTGAACAACTTCTTAATCTCCTTTTCTACTAGGGGAAATAGCTTGGGGTTCATCCTTCTAAGCTTCTATTTTAACGACATTTCATCCTTCTTAAGTGGTATGGTATGCTGGATGATACTAGTGTCATAAGCCTTGAGGTCCTTGTAACTCCAAGCAAAGATGCCCGAATATTCTTTCATTAATGAGATGTACCTTTGTTTCACTGTAGGGGAGAGAGTTCTCACTATTTTGATGATATTAGGTTTCTCTTATGTCCCAATATTTACCTCTATATCTTCACAGTTTGGGACCAATTCAGGCTCTCTCGCTACATCATCTAGATTCAATAGTTTCTTTAGAGGGATCAGACCTCCGAGGATGGAATTTCCCTTTAGTTGCAAAATTTCTTTGCCGCACATATTATTCTCGTACCCCTGTTGCAACTCAGGTTCTTGCATTTCAGGCTCCCGAACCCCCTCCTTCTTGATTTCTTTGTTATCATCCACAACAATGGGCTCCCCTTCGCGAACTGATTCCTTTAGATTCGTTGTTTTCCTTTGCAAAGGTTCTTGAATGGGGGTTACATCCCCCTGAAATTCGTTTTCTTCGTTGACGACAGCTCCCTCGAACTCCCTAGCGAGAGTGAGGAACTAGTGGATTTGTTTGTCATCTTCGAATACTTGCCAGTTTTTTATATTCTTCTAGGACAGAAGGTCTGTGCCTAACTTCAATTTCATACCTCCCTATAGGGTTCTCGGGTACATTGAAAGCCGGTTCCAAGGTGGCCAGGGAATCATCCATGCAATTCTGCACTCTAGGGATTAGCTTGAAGCGACATTCCTCAAAGCCTTCTATGAGGTCCTGGGCGCCATTCCAATAGCTTCTCATCTAGGGATGCCAGGCCTGATATTCACCGGTCATTTGCTTGATTACTAGCTCAGAATCTCCGCGTAACACCAACCTTTTGACTTGGAGCTTCTTTAAGACTAGGATTGCCAATATCATTGCTTCATATTCTACTTCGTTATTTGTACAGTTAAAAACCATCTTGTAGGAGTACCTCAAAGTGTGGATTCTCAAGGGCCTCATCCATATCCCTTCCCTCGCTCCTTCTTTACAGGACGATCCATCAAAATCCATGTCCCATACTCCGCTTAATTCCTCTTTAGTAGGTTTGAAGGCAACATTCTGTAAATGTGATCCTTCCTCGTCCCCATATGTGAAGAAAATATCAGACCCCAACTCTGTGTCCAGCAAGTATATAGGGTGGTTTTGTGGCCTTTCAGCACTGGTTACCATGTAGGCTAGTTTTTTCTCTCAAAACAGTCTTCTCTGTATTCCAAAAATGCAAATAGTGGCATACGACATGTCCATCTGGAGGGCACCTTTGAGCTTGTCCGTCCAATATCTAGATAAAAACATCCCAAATTTTAGGGGAATGTCAGCCACCACCATGTCCATGACCAGGTTTTCAGCCGAGATTTGAGCAAGAGAGATGACCAAGTCTTTGATGAGGCCGAGGCACTTGACTTTATCAGAATCGAAAGAGAATATATCCTTATAGGGTCTATGTTGGTTTATCCCACAATACTGATAGGGGGGGGGTGAATCAGTATTGAATCTTAATAAATAAAACATACAATTATCAACAATTAAAACACAGTTTTAATCGTGGAAACCTTAAAGAGAAAACCACCAACACAAACTCATTGATAAGATGAAATTTACAAAATTGTTTATCTGCTACTACAGAAAGGATGCAAAACACACCCTAGGTTTTTCTTGCAACTATAGACTAGGATGCTACAACACCCTTAAGGTTTTCTGCCTGCTTCAATAGACAAGTATGCTACAACACCCTATTCTCCAGCTATGACTAGAAGGAGGCTTCGACCCCCTGCAAACTGTGGCCTACCCTGCCACCCTAATATGATTTTCTTAGTCTTTCTGAACAGTTGTAAACTATTCACTTTGGACTCTGTTAAGATTCCTAGCATAGACACTTAATCTTTTACACATTCATACAATAAATACTCTTTACCTATTTCCTATCAATGCGTCTCTTCATAGCTGCACTCCTTTGTTTTGGATCGTGACTGTTTACTTACAGTCACAACTATTCATCATTTTACCTATTCAACAACGACATCATTTCATTGATAACTTTCAACAAAAGCATCATTTCGTTCTTCCCACAACTTAGAATTCATTTCCGCAACCCTATTTATCATTTTTTGGTGCTTCTGCAGTATACATCTTCTTTCTGGAATATCATCTTCCAGCTTTAACCAGAGTCATTGATCCTATTTCTAAGTCTCTCCGGACCATTAATCTAATGCTTGGATTTATTCCTTGAAATCGTATTTCTGCACCATGGTTTCCTCATCAGCGATTCCCCACCGTTGATCTAATTTTTAGTCTCTTTGGTTCGTCGATCTGACATACATATTTCTCCCTCGATTCCCCACCGTTGATTTTGGTCGAGCGTTTTCCTGTCCGTTGATCTGAGGTAAGATGCAGATTGCGGAATGCGGGAACTCAACTCTTCAATACTTCGACTTTCTGCTTTCCACAATAGTCTTTTTGCAACAACAATTCTACACCGTTGATCTCCAATGGGCTCTTCCATGACCGTCGATCTCCTTATTGTAGGATGTGGGATGCGGGATGTAACATTTAATCAAATTGTATTTCGAATTTCTACAAGCTCCTTTTCGCATGCTCCTTTCCGAAAGCTCCTTTTCGCAAGCTTCTTTCCTCAAGATTTCTTACACACCGTCGATCTCTTGCAGAGTCTTTCCTGACCTTCGATCTTCTGGATTGCGGGTTCATAAAATATTTAAACATTACTTCCGCAATTCCCTTTCCACATTTTTTTATTCTGCACTGTTGATCTCTTTTAGCATAACTAATCTGAATCATTCGATCTTGATCTTTTACAGAACTTTGTATTTTCCTCCTAACTTTCGAAATTAATCCTTAATCGTCGGATCTAGTGCAGGACTAATATAAGCCGTCTGATTATTTTGATTGTTGTGGAACTTTATCCTTCTACCTATCTTTTGTGGAACTTATCCTCAGACGATGGATCTAGGCTGGGACTAACCTCTGTCGTCCAATATTAATCCTTCGCGGAACTTTATCACTTTGTATGTGTTTAACCTCTGTACTAGTTCATTCAACAACAACATTGGATGATCGATCTCAGTCGTTCAACTTGCTATAGGGTTATTCTTTTTTCATTCACCCTGCAACCTGCAACCTGTAAGAGGGTTACTCCTTTTTTATTCTGAATACTTGCAAACTTCAGTCTACCACCATATCTTTGACTTCCGAAAGCTGATTTGATATCAATGACAACTATTTTACTCAACAATCTCCCCATTTGGCATTGATGGAAAGGTCTTTAATCATTCTCCCCCTTTGACACCAATGAAAAAGAGACCTCTATGTCTGACAACTTCCCCTGTCATCATATCTCCCCTTGAGATTTTGCTTCCTTCTTTTAGTGCTTTTGTAATGGAATGACTCCCATTTTCTATCTAAGACGCTCAAAGGCTTTCTTAGATAGTGGTTTGGTGAAAATGTCAGCAATATGTTCTTTTGTGTTAATGTATTCTAATCTAACATCTTTTTGAGATACTTGTTCTCTTAGATAGTGATACTTCATTGGTATATGTTTTGTCTTAGAATGCATGATAGGATTTTTAGACATATTTATAGCACTAGTGTTATCATAGTTGATCACTATTGGATGTTCATATTTTTAGGATTATTAATCCTCCCTTGTCCAAATTTGGTCATATGTCTAAATTGGGAGTCATGTCTAAATCAGGAGTCCATCCAGTCTATTTATATTCATTAACACCATTGGGTCCACTTGACCTAATTGGGGCACATGTTTCAGTTACTAAAGTGTGGGGAACACTAATTGAGGCTCACTATCACTGATTGCACTTGATTGCATCAGTTTAGGAGCCTCCTAGACTAATCCCTACAATTTAGGAAGCCACTGGGAGTGTTGAAACCAACCAAGGTTAGTTCACTTCAGTTAATGACTAGTCAAGCTAAGTTAGGAGTTAGTTACATTCAATTCTAGTCCTCTACATTCAGTTAGTGCTAGGTTTACTTGAATGCACACATGTGGGGTGCATTTCTCACCTACCACAGTCAGTTAACCTTAGTCAACACTGAATGTAACACTTGAGTTGTGTTTTAGAGCTCCAATGAACTCCGGTTATGGTTTAGACATGGTTAGTTAACTACTGAGTCCTCCGATAGTGATTTAGACAAGGTCTTAGTTACCTACAGTCAAGTAGATTCTATCAATTCGAATTTCATCATGTGGCTATTAAAGCCATTTTACTTCATTGTAATTATTATCGGATTACTTTTTTGATTAATGAAAGCATTCACAGCTGCAAGCCATTTTTGCACTGTTTCATTCTTCAATTGCTGAGTAAATTTTGAGATCCACTTTGTGAGTTGTGTATTTGTCTACAGATGTATGTGCTCAAATTTAGATGGTATCAGAGCCTCGTTGGAAAAGACTCCTCTCCTCCTCAGATCTCCAGCTGGATCATTTTTTTTGCAAATTGCTCTTTCCAGTACTGCACCAGAAGCGAAGAATTTACCACTTAATATCCCAAGTTAAGAAATTGTTGATCAAGCTCGCTTGATCAACTATGCTAGGTGTGAAGAAAATTCCAAAAGTGCAGACTGTCGACCTTACTTTGTATGTTTGATTATGTGACAGGTTATTAGCTTTTCTTAAAGCATTCGCTACAAGTAGCCCTTTCTTCTCACTGCATTCGCTACAGTATCTCGGTTCTTCCTACTACATTCGAAATGGCTCATTCAGTAGAGCCTCTCACTCCCTTCAATTATCACCAGTGGAAGGTAGACATGGTGGTGATGCTCCGCACCAAAGGGCTCTTCAGACTCATAGAAGAAGCAGAGGAAGATCCAGATTCAGATAAAGACAAAGCTAAGTACATGAACAGGATTGATGAAGCCCATAAACACTTGCTCCTCTCAGTCTCTAAAGATATTTGGTTCCACATCCTAGAATTGAAGACTCCCAAGCTGGTTTAAGACAAGCTTGCCTCCCTATTTGATAAGCATGATGAGATGAGGATCCATCACCTAGAAAATGATCTGATTACTCTCAATCCATCCAACTTCGAATCTCTGAATGAATTCTTCACAAAGTTCAAGAATCTGATATATCTGTTGAAGCAATGCAAAGTGGAGAAGGATGAAGATCAGCTCATCCTTTCTATTCTCACAAAGCTCAATTCAGACTACTCAGTCTTTGAATCCACCTTCCAAATAGTAAGGCTCACTACTCCAAATTGGAAGATGCCCACTCTTAATGCTTTCATCCAATCTCTTATTTCTGAGAATGATAAATTGATCCAAATGGGGATCATTCGATCTCCCAAATATCTAGCTCTATTTGCAAGAGGAGATAAGGGAGCAAATGACAAAGGGAAGCAAAGAGATGATTCCCCTGTGAAGAAAGAGCAGTCAAAAGAACCTTCAGGTTCGAAGAGAATCAAGAAGAATGGCAAAGGAAAGGTCCTCTGCTCTTACTGTGGAAGGGGATTCCATTCAGAAAGCTCCTGTATGAGAAGACAACTTGATGAAATGGCTCATCTCTTGAAAAAGCACAACATTTCTATACTTTCTAGTGCAAGGAAGGAAGACTTTGAAGAATAAGAAGAAGAATACCAAAGGAAAGGACATGCACTAAAGGCTTGCTGCACATCAGCACCTGTCTTCCTCATTGATTCTGGAGCTTCCAACCATATGGCTGCATCCAGAGAATCATTCTCTTCTTTTTAGTCCTTTGATGGTCCTAGTATTTAGATGGGCAATAACAGTAAAGTCAAAATGAAGGGGAAGGCTCTATCCAACTTGAACATGGAAGGTTCAAAGATGTGCTATTTGTTCCCTCCCTAGCTTCAAACCTGTTATCTGTCTATCAGATGACCCATATTGGATCTCCAAAGCGAGTGATCTTTGGTCCCGACTCAGTGGAGATCACATATATCTCTACTGGGACCATCATAGCAAAGGGTACTGCAAATCATGCTTCAAAATCATATGAGTTCTCACATTTCATGCCTCCTTCAGAACCAGTGCACTCTCAGCAGCCACTTGCAAGGGAAGGTAAAATCATTGCATCTACTTCTTTTACAACTTCTACTAGTATTGCAGATCCATCTATATCAGTTTATGATCCTGAGATTCAGGGTGACTCAGATCTAGATTCAGTCCCTACTTCCAAACTGGAAACTAAGAAGATGACTGGAAACTCACCTCACACTCAGAAAGGAAAGACTCTTGCGCTATGTCATGATATTTTACCTCCTTTATGGAGATGCAATAGACTTCCTATAAGATGCAATATGGCAAGGGCTCAGTCTTACTACATTCAGAAGAATGGATATGATCATACACCTCTTCATTCAGCAAGAGACAAAGGATACATTCCTCCTTCCTCCCATCTTCATTTTTGGAGAAGAAGGAGAAGTCTACATGCCAGGCCGCAGAATACCTGTGCACAACACACCATGCATGTTGCTTCACTACCTCATAGAGATGAAGATTGTAGCAACATATTTTCAAGTTTTTCAAACTTGAGACCTGATTCTAGCTACCTGATTAACTAGAGGGAGGGATTTTTTCCCATGTGGTTTTTGCCCCAGCTCCTTGTATTAAGTAGTTACTTTATTTTACTTGATGTAATGGGTGACCTATGGTCTTAGTTACCAGGGCCCACAGATTGTCCAAGTTAGCATTCAGGGGGGGTGTTAGGATTATTAATCCTCCCTTGTCCAAATTTGGTCATATGTCTAAATTGGGAGTCATGTCTAAATCGGGAGTCCATCCAGTCTATTTATAGTCATTAACACCATTGGGTCCACTTGAGCTAATTGGGGCACATGTTTCAGTTACTAAAGTGTGGGGAACACTAATTGAGGCTCACTGCCACTGATTGCACTTGATTGCATCAGTTTAGGAGCCTCCTAGACAAATCCCTACAATTTAGGAAGCCACTGGGAGTGCCGAAACCAACCAAGGTCAGTTCACTTCAGTAAATGACTAGTCAAGCTAAGTTAGGAGTCAGTTACATTCAATTCTAGTCCTCTACATTTAGTTAGCACTAGGTTTACTGTGGTAGGTGTTCTAGTCCTCACCTACCACAGTCAGTTAACCTTAGTCAACACTGAATGTAACACTTGAGTTGTGTTTTAGAGCTCCGATGAACTCCGGTTATGGTTTAGACAAGGTTAGTTAACTACTGAGTCCTTCGATTGTGATTTAGACAAGATCTTAGTTACCTACAGTCAAGTAGAGTCTATCAATTCGAATTTCCTCATGTGGATTCGAATTTCATGTGGCTATTAAAGCCATTTTACTTCATTGTAATTATTATCAGATTACTTTTTTGATTAATGAAAGCATTCACAGCTGCAAGCCATTTTTGCATTGTTTCATTCTTCAATTGCTGAGTAAATTGTGAGATCCACTTTGTGAGTTGTGTATTTGTCTACAGATCTATGTGCTCAAATTTACACATATTTTACAAGTAGATCTTCTAGGGTTTGTTTCATCCAAATAACCTATGTAGCATGATGTAGCAACAATATATTCTACTTCTACTGTAGAGAGTGAAATGGAGGATTGTTTTTTACTTGACCATGATACTAAAAAATTTCCCAGAAAGAATGCTGCTCTACTAGTACTTTTTCGATCATCAACACTTCCTCCCCAATATGCATCAGTAAATGATTTCAAGGTAAAGTCTTGTCCTTTTGAATACCATAAACCATACTCCATGGTACTTTTTAGATATTTAAAAATCCTTTTTACTGCTATTACATGTGTTTCTTTGCGAGCTGACTGGAATCTATCCACCAATCCAATAGCTTGCATCACATCTGGTCTTGTGGTTGTCACATATAGAAGACATCCAATCATGGATCTAAACATGGTATGATCTACTTCCAGAGATTCATCATCCTTACTTAACTTGCAACCAGTGACCATAGGAGTACCAACAGGTTTGGAATCTTCCATTTTAAACTTTTTCAATATATCTTTGATGTACTTAGTTTGAGAGATGAAAATTCATTCGTCTATTTGGTAGACTTGAAATCCCAAGAAGAATGTCAATTCACCCAACATTGACATTTCGAATTGTTTCTTCATTTCAGAGGCAAAGTCTACACTTAGTATTTGAAGATTGCTTCCAAAAATGATATCATCCACATAGAAAACAATAATGATCATATTTTTATCTTTGATTTTTAGGTAAAGATTACTTTCAGTGACTCTCTTTTAAAACCTTGCTGTTTCAAGTAACTATCTAGTCTTGAAAAGCATGTTCTTAGAGCTTTTTTGAGACCATAGAGTTCCTTTTTCAGTTGACAGGAATAATCCTTGTTTTCAGACAAGAGAAACCCTTTAGGTTGTTCAATATACACTTCTTATTCTAGTTTTCCATTGAGGAATGCATACTTGACATCCATTTGATATACTTTGAAGTTTTTATGGCATGACAGTGTTAAAAACATTATGATTGCTTCAAGTCGAGCTACAGGAGCATAAGTTTCTTCAAAATCAATACCTTCCACTTGGGCATACCCCTTACAAACCAATCTTGTTTTGTTCCTTATTACTTGTCTATCTTGATTGAACTTGTTTTTGAAAATACATTTGGTTCCTACAATGTTCCTATCTTTAGGTCTTGGGACAAGTTCCCAGGTCTCATTTTTCTCAATATGATCTAGTTCTTCAGTCATGCCTTTGACCCATTCATCACTTTTTCTGGCTTCTGTAAAGTTCCTGGGTTCTACTATTGAGAGTAGGGCTTGTTCCACATTTGGTAGTTGTCTTCTTGTTTTGACTCCAACATTTTTATAACCCATGATCTATGACTCCAGATGATCCTTTTGTACCCTTCTAGAAGGATTTTTAGTGTCAAGTCTAGGGAAGTCTTCATCATCTTTCTATGTATCTTCCCTCTCTTTGTTTTCTTATTTGTTATGAATTCTCTCATCCTTTTGCAAGTCTTTTATTTCATCATCACATGTATTTTCACTACTATTAATATTTTTCTCTTTCCTTGGTTTTATATCATCTACTTTCACATCAACACTTTCTACAATTTTATGTAACCTTGTATTGTAACACCTATATGCCTTTTTGGTGGATGAGTATCCTAAAAATATTCCTTCATCAGTCTGGAAGTTGAACTCTCCAAGGTCATCCTCGTTTCTTTTGATGTAACAGTTACTGCCAAACACTTTAGAATATTTAACTGAGGCTGGTCTTCCATAACACAATTCATAGGGGGTCTTATCCTTATTCACTTTGAGTTTTCCTCTGTTAAGTATATAGACAACTGTGTATACAACTTCTCTCCAAAATGAATCTGACAGTTTTGCTTCATTGAGCATAGTTTTGGTAGCTTCTTGGACTGTTCTGTTTTTCCTTTCAACAACCCCATTCTGCTGAGGATTATTTGCAGCTGGAAATTTCCTCTTAAGTCCATGACCTTCACAGAAATCATTGAATTCATTGGAGGTAAATTCTCCCCCATTATTTGATCTAAGACACTTGATTTTCATACCCGACTCATTTTCAACTATTGCTTTGAAGATTTTAAATTTTTCAAAAGCTTCTAATTTTTCTTTGAGGAATGCCACCTAGGTCATCCTTGTGTAATCATTAATGGGAAACATGAAATAGCGATCTCCTTGCAGGATTTTAGTTATGGTTGGTCCACACAGGTTTGTGTGTATTATTTCCAGAGGGTGTGAGGTCATACGTTCTTTTATTTTAAAACTAGCTCTAGTTTGCTTCCCATGTTAACAATGTTTACACACAAAGTTTAGAGGAACTACAATTTTTGGTAGATTTCTTATAGCTTCCTTCATGCTTATTTTGGCAAGATTGTCAAAACTTAAATGTCCCAACCTTCTGTGCCATAACCAAATTTATTCTACCATACTTAAGTAGCATTGGTTTTCATTCTCTAAGGTGTATACATTATTTGTATTTCTCATAGAAATGCCAATGACCTTTCCTAATTTCTTATTCTTGATTTCACGTTTTTCTGAGTCAAAGATACAAATGTGTCCTTGGTCGCATGTTTGACTTACACTGAGAATATTAGGCTTGAGGTTTTCAACTAGTAGAACATTTTCTACTTTGATCTTGCTATTGACAACAACCGTTCATTTTTCAATTATTTTGGAGGACAGGCTGTCTCAAAAAGTGAATTTTCCCTTATTATATTTTAGTGTTATGAATTTACTTGGGTCACCAGTGATATGTTTTGAACAACCACTATCCAAGTGCCATAAGTTTTGGCTTTCGGTTTCACATAAAGCAATCATGGACGTTTCCTTTTCTTCATTTTCTCTCCAATATCTCTTTTGTTTGGTGCTCTGAGATTTGATTGCAACAGTGTTTCTTGTAGGAGTCTTCAGCTTAGAATCTCTTGCCATATGTCCATGGTTATTACACTTATAACATTCTATGTCATATTTTTGGAGTAGTGTAAAAGGATTCTTATTTCCCTTCGACTTATTACTTGATGACTTCTTCTTGTATTCATAAACCTTTCTTTCAGTTCTGCAATTTAATTCTTTATGATCAAAATTATTACAAGAATAGCAGTGACCTAAGAATATCTGTAGATGTCTATTTGGTTTCTTTGGTGCTATATTATTTCTATTTTTATCTTGAGAAATTAAACGTGCTTTCTTACTTCCTTCCTTTTTAGCTGGAGCCTTTAGTACTTCAGCATAGCTTTTCTTACTTCCTTCTTGATTGGTGATGAGAAAACTCTCTGGAATCTTCTCTTTGACGAACCCCAAACCAGACCTATCACTTGATGGTCTTTGGATACTCAAAATGTCATCTAGAATCCTTGAGCTATTCTCAAACTTTGATAAATTCTTCACCAAGCTTTCTCTTGAATTGCATGATTTCTTCTGCAATCTTTTCAAACTCTTGTATTCTTCTTTTGAATTGTAGGTTTAGGTCATCCTCAACCTTTTTGGCATCTAGAAGTTGAGCTTCCAACTGACTGATGATAATATTTGTCTGTCTATTCTTTTTCCTACATTTCTCAAGTTCTTCAAGGGAGCTAACAAGTTTAGCTCTTAGGTTTACTTCTCCTTCTATATCTCAATCACTATTTGAGGCTTGAGTATCTAGACCCATAAATAAAACTTTAGTTTCTTCAACTTCACTTCTGTATGAATCTTCACTATTTTCTATGGTGTACACAATTTTTGTTTTCTCATAGGGTTTTTTCTTGTTTCCTAGTTTACCCTTTTTGAACTTCTAAGTTTCCTTATCTTCATTCTCATCTTGTTTAGCATAGGTGCATTTACTAGAAAAATGTCCAATCCTTCCACAATTAAAACACTTTAACGGTAACTTCCCCTTGTATTTTCCAGTCCCTCTCTCAAGTTTATTAATGAAAATAGCTTCCTCATCATTTGGGTTTTCTGATTGATTTTTTAAGGAGGCTTTAAAAGATGCTTCTTTTCTTGAATATCCATTTTGTCCTGTTCTCATCTCATATGCAGTGAGAATTCCATGTAACTCGTCCATTGTTACCTTTTTAAGATCATCTCATTCTTCTAAGGTAGATACCTTTGGTTCATATATCATTGGTAATGTTCTTGGTACCTTGCTTACCACTTCTTTTCCTTTTAATTTTCCTCCAAGCCCTCTGATCACATTAACAACTTCATTTACACAAAGAAGGGATTTACCAATATTCTCTTCTTCTTTCGTTTTAAGACTTTCAAATTGACCTTTATACGTTTGAAGTTTGGATTCTTTGAATTTTGAATCCCCTTCATAGATAATTTTCAACTTGTCCCAATCTTGTTTGGCATATGTGCATTGCAGAACTTTAGTAAACACCAAATCTGATAAACCTTTTAAGATTGTGTTTAGGGCTTTGGCATTACCTTAATATTATCATAGTTCAACTGTGTCCATAGGTATTGGTTTCCTATGTTAAGTTCCTTTCTAGTTGCTGCCCAAACTTTCCATCCCAGGGACATCAGATGAACCCTCATTCTAACACTCTAGTAAGCATAATTTTCTTCGGTAAATAGTGGAGGTTTATTAGTGGCCAATCCTTGTTGTTGATCCGTTGTGTTTTCGAACGAGATATTCCTTCTAGTGGTTAAGCTATTGTGAAGGGACCTGCTCTGATACCAATTGTTGGTTTATCCTACAATACTGAGAGGGGGGATGAATCAGTATTGACTCTTAATAAATAAAACACACAATTATCAAACATTAAAGCACAGTTTTTATCGTGGAAACCTCAAAGAGAAAACAACCAACACAAACTCATTAATAAGATGAATTTTACAAAATTGTTTATCTGCTACTATAGAAAGGATGAAAAACACACCCTAGGTTTTTCCTGCAACTACACACTAGGATGCTACAAAGCCCCTAAGGTTTTCTTCCTACTTCAACAGACAAGGATGCTATGGCACCCTGTTCTCTAGCTACGACTGGAAGGTGACTTCGACCCCCTGTAGATCTGTGGCCTTCCCTAGAACCACCCTGCCACTCTAATATGATGTTATCAGTCTTTTCGAATAGTTCTAAACTATTCACTTTGGACTCTGTCAAGCTTCCTAGCAGAGACACTTAATAGTTTACACATTCATACAATAAATACTCGTTACCTATTTCCTATCAGTGTTTCTCTTCATAGCTGCGCTCCTTCGTTTTGGATCATGACTGTTTACTTACAGACACAACTATTCATCATTTTACCTATTCAACAGTCGCATGATTTCATTGATAACTTTCAGCAAAAGCATCGTTTCATTCTTCCCACAACTCAGAATTCATTTCCACAGCTCTGTTTATTATTTTCTTCTTTCTGCAAGATCATCTTCCAGCTTTAATTAGAGTCGTTGATCCTATTTCTAAGTCTCTCAGGACCGTCGATCTAACGCATGGATTTATTCTTCGAAATCGTATTTCCACACCACGGTTTCCTCATTAGCGATTACCCACCGTTGATCTAATTTTGAGTCTCTCCGGTCCGTCGATCTGACATACATATTTCTCCTTCGAAATCGTCTTTCCACACCACAGTTTCCTTATCAACAATTCCCGATTGTTGATCTTTGTCGGGAATTTTCCTGTCCGTTGATCTGAGGTAAGATACAGATTGCAGAATGCAGGAACTCAACTCTTCAAGACTTCAAATTTATGCTTTCCGCAATCGTCTTTTTGCAACAACAATTCTGCACCATTGATCTCCTACAGGCTCTTCTGTGACCATCGATCTCCAGATTGCAGGATACAGGATGCAGGATGCGGGATGCAAGATGTAGGATGTAATATTTCCTCAAATTGTATCTTGACTTTCTGCAAGATCCTTTTCACACACTCCTTTCCACAAGCTCCTTTTCGCAAGCTCCTTTCTGCAAGCTTCTTTCTGCAAGCTTTATTCCTCACCGTCGATCTTTTGCGGAGTCTTTCCTGACCTTCGATATTCTGGATTGTAGGTTTTAGATTGCGGGTTCATAAAATATTTTAACATTACTTCCACAATTCCCTTTCCGCATTTTTTTCTTCCACACCGTCAATATCTTTTATATAAACTAATCTCAGCCGTTTGATCTTGATATTTTATGGAACTTTGGATTTTCTGCCTAACTGTCGGAATTAATCCTGAATCGTCGGATCTAGTGTGTGACTAATATAAGCCGTCCGATCTTGGTTGTTGTGGAACTTCATCCTTCTGCCTATCTTTTGTGGAACTGATCCTCAGATGCTGGAGTTAGGGAGGGACTAACCTCTTCCCACCAATATTAATCCTTCGTGGAACTTTATCACTTTGTATGTGTTTAATATCTGCGCTAGTTCATTTAGCAACACCATTGGATGATCGATCTCAGTCGTTCAACTTGATATAGGGTTATTCGTTTTTCATTCACCCTGCAACCTGCAACCTGTAACAGGGTTATTCCTTGTTATTATGGATACCTACAACCTTCAGTCTGCCACCATATATTTGACTTTCGACAACTGAGTTGACATCGATGACAACTAATTTACTCAACAGTATAGTCACGTCCAATCCTAGTTGATTCATGATCCTTCTAGGCATCAAGTTTGGGACGCTCCTGAATCGAGCATGGCATTGTGAATGTTTATTCTACATGGAGGGCTCATCTACATTGGGTCCAAATAGGAGGGTGGGCCTATCATCTTGCAAATTCAGGCTGTCAGATACAACGGAGATTTCCCCTGTAGGTTGCAAAACAATAGCAATTTTGGAATGATATTCAGAGTTTTTCAGCAGTTCAGTGAGGGGGACAAATATTTTAATCTTTTCAATTTTATCCTCCAGGTTGAAAGAAACATGTCCCTCGACGGTGTTCCTGGGAGTGTCTTCCCTCATTCCTTCCCTCTAGGTTCCGAAACATTATTGGGGTTCTCTCTGGGTGGTGGGTCGGCTTTTGGCTTGTTGGCAGAGGCTTTGTTCCCCGCCTCTTTATTTTTCACGATCGATACATCTCTATTCCTCAGGTAGATTTGTCTCTAGGCGTCCAAGAAAATGAGCCAGTAGCCTATTCTGAAGTCATCTATTTCTCTTGGAAGTGTCTCTCCTCTTTCTAGGCGGGCATTGTCATGCTCTTCCTTGGTGAGGAACGTGATAGGGGACTCAACATCCAGCTGTTGGATTTCATCCTCATTTTGATTTTCCCCTTCCTGATCCACAAAATTCTCTTGGAATGGGGGTCCGACATGTGGGTCGAGAGGATTCCTCTACCTATTTTGGGAGATTTGAGGTCTTCTAGAATTTAAATTCCTATTTTGCTGTTCTTGGTTTTCCTTGGGAGGAGATCTGCCATCTAATAAGAGCCTCTCCATCATTCTTTCCATGGTTCTAAGAATTGTGTCAATTCAGGGCTCTTGTGAGCTCGAGGTGGAGGGTTGTTCTAATTCTTTGTCCTCCTTTCATTCGCCTGTAATACCCTGGTTTTAACCCCACTTGCATTAAATATACATGATACTTATATTGTAAATAATCATGGTGTGGAGCTAAAGGCCAAGGCCCCACCATCGATTTGGTTATGTTGTGTTTTGAATTTGGAATTGTCACCGATGGTATATCGGGACATACGACATATATTAAATTGTGGCATCATGTAAACACACATTTTAATTAAATAACCCAGCCAACTATGTTCACTGCAACTAAATTGAGAAGGGGCATGATTCCTAAGGATAGGGAAGGGGAATGTTGAACATTGAGTCATGGGGGAGAAGCCATGTGTCCCACTCTCTTTTTGTCTCCTTAAACCACCACCCTAGTATTCCATTGTTAGTTGGGGCAACGATTTGCTGGCAGAAAGACCACTACCACGCCCATGCCTGCTCTCACTCTCCACGACGTGCGAATGGTATGCCCACTAACCAGCTCGTGAGACTGTTCAATTTATTCACGCGACGGAGTTAAAGGAATCCACATTTCCATTCTAAGGGTTCGCCATTCCTTCACACACCGCTT
>LPNX011059526.1:5736-57559 GCA_001517045.1 Pseudotsuga menziesii | reverse complement strand
GACTTTTATTGTGAGTACTTCACTTTATGACTTAAAAGTACTTGTACCACTACATTGGTTAACTATGGATTTTCATCCACCATAGAAAATGTGACAAATAAGCATTCTTAACTCCTGCAATGCCACCTCAACCATGGGGGATGATATCATCTACTAGAATGTAATTGGTTGATTTTTATAGTACATTTTGGTCATTTTGAGGCCCATTTTTGACCTCAAATTCTCTCTAATGCTAATCGGAGAAACATTATTCCTCTGTTCACGTAGAGTTTTGTATCTTTTCCCATCAATTTCAGACTGCGTATTGTTCTGTTATGTCCACCGTTGATTCGAGGCTGTAATGGCATCAGTAGTTCGGTGGGGTTGCGTTTTGTCTTTATTGTATAGAGTGGTAGTCTGTTCCTTTACCCTTTTCTAGTCTGTGCAATTCTACATCGAGTGTATTGAGAATCAATTGGGTGCTATGAGTCCCTACGCTGTGTGGGCGGTGGTCTCTTCCACATTTTTCTTTGGCTATGTCTTTTTCCCTTCATGCACGGATTGAGAATCGATTTCCTTGAGGATCGACAGCTGTGGTTTCATATTTGTTGCGGGCTGCTATTGCCCACGTCTGATTGACTGGGTTTTTCCCTTGTAAAAGATGGAATAGCTGTTGGCTGCTTGCATGCAGTGGTTTTGTCCTCGGAATGCATTGGAGTGGTGAATGAGGGCCTGAGGTGCTTGATAAACCTGGTGGGTTGAGAACCACACAGACAGAGCTACTGAGCTGGCTTTCTTCTCCACAACCCCTGAATAGAACTGGAAGGGAGATCGGGGTCTAAGGGATTGCGTTGCAGAGAAGGGACTGATTTCCTTGTGTTGGGTGTGTGTGGGTGTTCTAGAAGCCAGGTTGGTTCTAGTGTTGGTGTCTATAGCTCTTCAGTGAGCTCACCAGCTTAGCATTTATCCTTTCCCAGCTCGAGGATGACCTAATAAACCCAACCTTATTGGCTTGGATGATCTGCTGTTCGCCTGATAAACTCAACTGTGTTGGCTTGGCTGAACTGTGTACCCTTGTGGTGTTGTTATCCTTGGCTATTTGTAATCCTATTAGTTCCTTATTCCTTGGGGAATCATGCCTGACTCGGGGGTGGCGACGTTGCTAAGAGATTGAGGATCACGTGGGCCTATGGTTGGGTGGAACGTTGCAGTGACGTCGCTGGTTGCGGAATAAGCTCTTAATAAGATAAGTATTCTTGCCTAACTTGTGTCTACAATTATGTTTACCGTTGATGAATGATGATATACATGCTAGATGCTGATCTGTATATGCATGAGTATAGAATGAAATGTTTTACTTCCGTTGTGTATATGAATGATTATGCCTCTTAATATGTTTTATGTTTTAAGTATCATGTTTCAGCATTATAAGTATGTATATTTCATGTTCATTGGGATAGATGCCTGGATGTTTTGATGTATCATAGCGTCCTCTTCGCTGATCGGAGGGTCGGGGATGTTGCAGTGTGGTATCAGAGCTCTGGTTGTAGCATGGGCCTTTATGGGCTGTGAGGATGCCCTGACAAAACAACATTGGGCGTTAGAGGGCCATGAGAACAGTTAACAGTGGCAGGTTGCTTAATGCCCAAAAGAAACCAGGAACATGGGTGAAGACAAGAAAATTCACAAATTTTCTAAGTTTTTTGGCTGTCGGCACATCGAAACACTTAGAAAGATGGATCGCCGATGCTTAACTGATTGAGTGCCGCCATTACGGATGGCTAGACCACTGTGCTTTTGACGAGTAGAGCCTCTGACCGCTGATGGCATAGAAATTCCAAAATTTTTCTAAGTGTTGACTTCGTCGGCCATCGGATCATGATAGTGGTATTCATCGCCGATGAACATTGGAAGGAATTAGTTGAATGAATTGCCACTGTTGCGGGTGACTAGAAAACTAACCGTTCGATGCAGCAGTTGCTAGTTGTTCCGACAGTTGACGCGGTGAAAGAAAGAGAAAATACAAAAGTTTCAAATTTTTTTCTAAGTCATAGAATCATCGGCCATCGGCGATGGTTAGTTGATGGAATCCCCGATGATTAAGTGATTCTGTTGCCGATGAGCTACGTCGGGTAAAGTTTGTTGACTGAATGTTTTCCGTTGCAGAGACCAAAAGGACTAACCACCCGACGAGGGGAGCATCCAAGCGCCGATGCCGCAGCTTCTAGAGGCTCCAACCGCCAATAGACCCATGGCTGCGAAAGATGTAGTTTGATTGTGGTCCACCGTTGCGGAAGCTGAAGGGACTAACCATCCGATGCGTAGGACACTCGACCATTGACGCAGCATGGTTAGTCTTTGCTATCGTCGATGAAGTTCGGAACAATAGACGATTGCAGACCCGGTACTGAGGATGAAAATAGACCACTACAGGACCGATGCGGCAGAAGGAATCAGACGAGTAACTCGTTGATATAGCAAAAGAAGTTAGAAGTTTCAACTGCCCAAATGCCAGATGAGTAGTAGTTGACGTTGCCGATCGGAAGCCTAGTCGGTTGCCTATGGAAATTGTAGTAAGATTACTTTCCACCGTTGCGGCTGCTCAAGGAACTGTTCACCCGACCAACAGTTGGTTTTCTCGCAGATGTAGATCGGGGGTTTAGTCGTTTTTAATAGGCAACAGTCCCCCGATGAGATAAACATTTTGACCACCGTAGTGTTGGAAAGCTAGTTGGGAGGAGGTCCGATTGGGCCTAAGAAGATTTAGGTTTTCCGAAGGAATTTCTCAGTGATTTTACAAACAGTTTTCAACTGTCTTCCAGTAGGTTTTCAGCAGATTTCAGCAGACTGTCCGTGGTCACAGAGATGAACATGAAATAGAGAAAATTCTGTGTTTTAGCATAATTGTTGTTTTATAAATTTCCAGAAGAAGAAGTAAGTAATTTTGATTATATTAATATTATGCATCTAACAGTTTGATACTAACACATTTGTAGAACTATAGATAACTTCCAAGAGAAGTACTCTAGAAAGAACAGTGTGGTAAAGCAAGAGGTGGTTCAGTCATGAGAACCCATAATGGGTATGATGCTCGGGATTCTTATGAGCGAGTAGAAGATGCCATGGGAGAAAATTTCTGTAATGGAAATGATGACATAGAGTCTAATGAAAGGAGATTCTAGGGGACACCGTCTGAGGTTGCAGCCACCATGAGAAGCTTGGTAAAAGCCCAGGAAGAGCAACATCAATTGAATGCTTCCATATTGCAGAGTTTGACAGACTTGCAGAAAAAGATAGACTCTGGGTGATAAGGCAATAAGAGCAACACCAGGAGAAGGATAAGGACTTCCAGTGGATCATCTGACTCTGAATAATCCAGTGGAGATACAAGCTCATCTTCTCATAAAATGAAAAGAAGAAGGCACCAGAGGGATCGCTCTCAAGATGAATTTAGGAAAGCTAAAACTCCTACATTTGATGGTGAGATAAAGACAGGACAAGAAGCTGAAGCTTGGATTCTTGGGATAAATAAGTACTTCCAAGTACAGGATTATTCAGGAAACATGAAGGAAAGAGTTTCCATATTCAATTTGAATGGATGAGCATCCATTTGGTGGGAACACTTTAAGTAAGTAAAGAGAATCAGTGAAAGGAAATTGAAGTGGAAACAGTTCAAGAAGTATTTCAGGTGGAAATACCTTTCTGACATGTATTATGATGACACGATCAAGGAGTTCCATGAGTTGAGATTGGGACAACAAACCATGGATGAATATGCAAATAAGTTCTTGGAATTGTTGAGGTATGTCCGGTTCATCAGAGATGAAAAAGTGAAGGTCCAGCGGTTTTTGAGTGGATTGCCTCAAGCCTACAAAGATAGAATTGAGTTTTATGAACCAAGAACTCTTGAAGAAGCAATAAGAAGTCTAAGTATTGCTATGAGAAAAGCAAATGTAAACCTGATTACCATAAGGCATGGAAGGACAAGAAGAACGAGAAGTTTGACCAAAGAAGGAAAGGTTTCAAACCTTCTATATTCAGGAATCAGCAGAAGCAGCCATCCCAAGTTGCGAGTAATCCAGTTGGAGTGACAGGTGGAAAGCCTAAAGAGACACATCAAAATAAAGGTCCACTCAAATGTTGGAAATGTGAAGGGCCTCACTTGCGCAGATATTGTCCACTTGAGAATGAAAGTGCAAGGCTAGCCTATAACATTCAGGGAGCAGAAACAGTGGGTCAAGTAGCAAGGGCAGTCCCTAGAATTTATGCAGCACTGGAGGAATGCCAGGTAGATCACCAGTCAACTGTGGTTGAAGTTGTAGGTAAGATTGTTGAACAATCTGTTTCTATTTTGATTGACCCTGGTTCTACTCACAGTTATATTACTCTAAGAGTAGTGTAGGTTTGTGCTTTTAAGAAGGTAAAGCATGGAAAATCTTGGTTAGTTCAACTAGCCACTAGGACTAAGAGAAAGGTCAGTGAATTGGTAGAGAAATGCCCATTGGTTATGAATGGATTGACCACTTGTGTAGATCTGAATGTTCTATGGCTTGGTTCCTATGATATTCTCATTGGAATGGATTGGTTAGAAGCTCATAGAGTGAAGCTTGACTGCTATAACAAGACTTTTGAATGCACAGATGAGGAAGGAAACCCAGTAGTTGTGAGGGGTATTCCAAAGGTAATTTTAGTAATATAGGTTTCAGCAATGTAGTTGAAGAAGTTCTGTAGGAAAGGTTGCTAGTTGTATGCAGCTCATATTTTGGAACCCATAGGAGATGAAACTCCTAGGTTGGAGGACTATCAGGTGTTATAGGAATTCAGGGATGTGTTTCTTGATGAGATTCCAGGACTTCCTCCAAAATAGGACATTGATTTCACCATTGAACTTGTGCCAGGAGCAGCACCAGTGTCCAAGACACCGTACAGGATGAGTACACTGGAGATGCTAGAGTTGAAGATGCAATTGCAAGAGTTGTTGGAAAAGAAGTATACATTAGAGGAAATTTCAACTCAAAATGGGCCTTTTAAATTTAACTCAAATTCCATGTCATCATGTGTTAGCCAATGAAATTGATTTAAATTTGAAATACCATATAGGTCTTAAACACTTTTTTAATATAAATTTGGGGATAGGTATCATAAAAAAAACTACTTTTTTTGTTTGTATTTTCAACATATCTCCCCGTGTTTTTACTCAAATTTCGATTGGGAGAGCTTGTTGGATGCGCAATTAAATTCCGCATCCAATGAGTACCCACTTGGCATACTTTTGATGGACCTCGCTACCCCACAAATAAGAAATTCCTGAAAAAACGTGATGATAACATCATCATCACGTTTTTTTCAGGTATTTCTTGTTTTTGGGGTAGTGGGGTCCGTCAAAAGTATGCATCATCACGTTTTTTTAGGTATTTCTTATTTTTGGGGTAGTGGGGCCCGTTAAAAGTATGTTGATTGGGTACTCGTTGGCTCTCACAATCGAAATTTGAGTAAAAACATGGAGAGATATGTCGAAAATACAAACAAAAAAGTAGTTTTTTTCTTTTCTTCCTCCAAAATTAATAAATATTATTTTATTGTTTTAACTATTATTTTATTATTTTTTTTTAGGAGGCCCATTTTGAGTTGAAATTTCCTCTAATGTTTGACCGAGTGTGTCTCCTTGGGGAGCACCGGTTTTGTTTGTGAAGAAAGATGGTACACTTAGGTTATGTATTGATTACAGACAGCTGAACAAGGTTACTGTGAATAATAAATACCCTTTGCCTAGGACTGATGACCTCTTCGATCAAATGAGAGGAGCAAAGGTGTTTTCCAAGATTGACTTGAGGTCTATTTACCATCAGGTGAGGATCAATGATGAAGATATTCATAAGACAACCTTTAGAACAAGATATGGACATTATGAGTTTGTAGTGGTACCATTTGGTCTCATAAATGCACCAACTACATTTATGTGCCTTATGAACAGTGTCTTCAGTAGGTATTTGGACAAGTTTGATCTGGTTTTCCTTGATGACATTCTTGTTTATTCTAAGAATGAGGAAGAGCATAGAAAGCATTTGAGATTGACATTGCAAGTGCTCAAGGAACATCAATTGTATGCAAAACTAAGCAAGTGTGACTTCTACAAGGATAGAATTCAGTACTTAGCTCACATTATCTCAGAAGAGGGTATATTAGTAGACCCTGAAAATATTGAGGCCATTATGAATTGGCCTACTCCAAGAAATGTGACAGATGTAAGATCTTTTATGGGACTTGCAGGATACTACACGAGATTCATTGAAGGATTTTCCAAGGTTGGACATGCCATCACTTCTTTGCAAAAGAAGGGAGTAAAGTTCGAGTGGACTTCGAAGTGTGAAGAAAGCTTCCAACGGTTGAAGAATCTTCTCACTAGTGCACTAGTATTGAAGGTTGCAGATTTAGAGAAAGATTTTGTGGTGTGTATCGATGCATGCGGACAAGGGCTTGGAGGATTCCTTATGCAGGACAACCATGTGATATGTTATGAGTCAAGAAAGTTGAAGGAGCATGAGAAAAACTATGCCACTCATGATTTAGAGCTTGTATCCATAGTACATGCTCTCAAGATGTGGAGACATTACATAATGGGTAGAAGATTTGAACTCAGGACAGACCATTGTGGACTGAAGTATTTGTTTGATCAACCTACTCTGAATGCTAGGCAAGCGAGATGGCTAGAATTTTTATGTGAGTTTGATTTCGAAATCAAGCACATAAAAGGAAAAGAGAATAAGGTAGCTAATGCACTCAGCAGGAAGGCACAAGAAATGCATGTGGCATCTCTTAGTATTTGCCAATAAAATTTGAGGCAGCAGATTGTTAATCACGTTGCCGGAGATGAATTGTATGAGCAGGTAAAAGACAAATTGCAGTAGAAAAGTCTTGAGAAGAAGTATGAGGGATATAAATTGGAAGAAGATGGAATTCTCACTTATAAAGGTAGAATTTATATTTTGGATGTAGCAGATTGGAGGAGAGTTGTTATGGGTGAAATCCATCAAGCTCCGTATTCTGGTCACGTAGGGTACCAGAAGACAATTGCTATAGCTAGAAAGGAGTTCTTTTGGCCAAGAATGAAAAAGGACATGGCTGAATACATTTCAAGGTGCATGAAATTTCAACAGGTAAAGGTTGAGCATCAACATCTAGTAGGTTTGTTGTAGCCTTTGCCAGTTTTGGAATGGAAATGGGAAGTTATTTCCATGGATTTTATTACAGGATCGCCGATGACTTGGAGACAACATGATTCCATCATGGTTTTGGTAGACAAGTTGACAAAAGTAGCTCATTTTATACCGGTAAATTCTAAGCATAAGACGAATGATATTGCAAAGATATTCATGAAGGATATTTTCAAATTGCATGGATTGCCGAAGGCAATAGTTTCTGACAGAGATGTCAAGTTCACTTCCAATTTTTGGAAAGGATTGTTTGTAGATTTGGGTACAAAGTTAAACTTTAGCACTGCTTACCATCCTCAGACAGATGGGCAAACAGAAAGAGTTAATCAGGTGCTTGAATATATGCTTCATATGTATGTGATGGACAAACCAACCAAGTGGGAAGATTACTTACACTTGGTAGATTTTGCTTACAACATTGGACAACAGGCATCCTTGGGGATGAGTCCATATGAAGCTTTGTATGGAAGAAGGTGTAGGACACCAGTGACTTGGGATAACCCAGTGAACAGAGTTGTGCTTGGACCAGAATTGCTCAAGGAAATGGAGAAAGAGGTTGTAAAGATCAGACAGAATCCGAAAGCAACAAAATACAGATAGAAAAGCTATGTAGATAAGCATAGAGTGAACAGAGAGTTCAGTGTTGGGGATCATGTTTACCTCAGAGTGAAAGTAAAGAAAAGTTCCTTGAAGCTTGGAAGTTGTGCCAAGCTCTCACCTAGATACTGTGGGCCGTTTGAAGTGCTTGAAAGAATAGGGCCTGCTACATATAGACTTGCATTGCTTGCTAGTACTAGAGCTCATAATGTTTTTCATGTTTCTTTGCTTAAGAAATATGTACATGATCCTAACCATATGATAAATTGGGATGTGATTCAGGTGGAACCCGAGGGAGAGTTCTGAATCGAACCAATGCACATCCTCGACAGGAAGGTCACAATGCTCTGGAACCGAGCCATAGGGAAGGTAAAGGTGAAATGGGAGCATTACAGACCTGAAGAGGCTACGTGGGAGCTGGAGGATGCCGTGTGATTGGCACATCCATTTTTGTTCAAACCTGCGGAACACTGAGACAGTACCAGTGTAGCATTTTTGTTCAAATTTTGTAAAGCACCGAGGACAGTGCTATTGAAGGGGGAGGGGAATGTAATACCCTGGTTTTAACCTTGCTTGCATTAAATATACATGATACTTATATTGTAAATAATCATGGTGCGGAGCTAAAGGCAAAGGCCCCACCATCGATTTGGTGATGTAGTGTTTCGACTTTGGAATTGTCACCGATGGTATATTGTGACATATGCCATATATTAAATTGTGGCATCATGTAAACACACATTTTAATTAAATAACCCAACCATCTATGTTCACTGCAACTAAATTGAGAAGGGGCATGATTCCTAAGGATAGGGAAGGAGAATGTTGAACATTGAGTCATGGGGGAGAAGCCATGTGTCCCACTCTATTTTTGTCTCCTTAAACCACCACCCTTAGTATTCCATTGTTAGTTGGGGTAGTGATTTGCTGGTAGAAAGACCACTACCACGCCCACGCCTGCTCTCACTCTCCACAACGTGCGGATGTTCTTCCCACTAGCCAGCTCGTGAGTCTGTTTAGTTTCTTCATGCGATGGAGTTAAAGGAATCCACATTTCCATTGTGAGGGTTCGCCATTCCTTCACACATTGCTTGCTAATCGGAGAAACGTTCTTCCTCTGTTCACGCAGAGTTTTGTATCTTTTCCCATCAATTTCAGAGTGCGTATTGTTCTGTTATGTCCACCGTTGATTCGAGGCTGTAATGGAATCAATAGTTCAATGGGGTTTCATTTTGTCTTTCCTATATAGAGTGGTAGTCTATTCCTTTACCCTTTTCTAGTCTGTGCAATTCTACAGCAAGTGTATTGAGAATCAATTGGGTGCTGTGAGTCCCTATGCTGCATGGACAGTGGTCTCTTCCACATTTTGCTTTGGCTGTGTCTTTTTCCCTTCACGCATGGATTGAGAATCGATTGCCTTGAGGATCGACAACTGTGGTTTCATAGTTGTTGCGAGCTACTGTTACCCATGTCTGATTGCCTGTGTTTTTCCCCTGTAAAAGATGGAATAGCCGTTGGCTGCTTGCATGCAGTGGTTCTGTCCTCGGACTGCATTGGAGTGGTGAATGAGGGCCTGAAGTGCTTGATAAACCTGGTGGGTTGAGAACCAAACAGATAGAGCTACTGAGCTGGCTTTCTTCTCCACAACCCCTGAATAGCACTGGAAGGGAGATCAGGGTCTGAGGGACTGCAATGCAGAGAAGGGACTGATTTCCTTGTGTTGGGTGTGTGTGGGTGTTCTAGAAGCCAGACTGGTTCTGGTGTTGGTGTCTGTAGTGTTAGTTTTTCAACATTAAGCTAGCATTATGTTAGGATCTTTACTGAGAGAATAACAAGTACAACAATCAAACACAAGAGACAATGAACACAGTGTTTTTGATCGGGGAAACCATAAATGGAGAAAACCCAGCAACTTCCTTAGAGATAGAATTAGCATAAGATGTAAAACCCCAAAATAGTAAGATGCACTCCCGACAACAGTAATCTTCTTCTTGTCTAGCCCTAGTGTATTCTCCTTCCTCAACTATGCGCTACACTTGAGTGTGTGAGTGATGTGTGCTAAATAGAGAGTCCATCTCTCTATTTATACTAATCTCGACATGACTAAAACCCTACTAGGGCTGACCTCTACTTGGAGAGTCTAATAAACCTAGTGCCCCGGAACTGTAGGGACTTTAACACTTAGACAATCGGAGGGTTACCCACTATGACTTGACATGACTTGTTTACATTATTGATCCTCCCGATCGGAACATCGGGGCATGACAACATGACTCAATTACATAATAGATACATCCCGAAATAAACATCGGGTTACAATACATAAAATACATAGATGAATTCTGAAGTTACAAATACATCAACACGCCCTCTTAACTAGGAAGGTATTCTTTCGACACAATTTTTAGCACTGGTCTTCTTCTCTGTATCAGCTGGATCATCTTGTCATCTGCATCTCAAGTCTTCTGATTCTTCAAGTCATCTTCATCTTCAAGTCATCTTCATCCTTCGAATCCGGATCATCTCTCGATCTGGATCATCATGGGACATCATCACTGGATCTGGATTATCTCTCGATCTGGATCAACATCACTGGGTCTGGATCATCACTCGATTTGGATCATCATCATTGTATCTGGATCATCACTCGATCTGGATTATCATCACTGGACTGGATCTAGATCATCTCTCGATCTGGATCATCACTCAATCTGGATCTCTCGGAGTCATCATAACTGGATCTGGATCATTGCTCGATATGGATCTCACCTGGTCATCATCATGTGTGTACTATCTCGTCATAGGAAGCTCTACAAAGCTAGCCTTCTTTCATGCTGGGTGTATGCCTACCTCCTTGTAGGTCTTTGGTAGCCCTTACATCTGACCTACTCGTCAGAATGGCTAGCACTCACATTTGACCTGCTCGTTAGAAAGGCAGTAGCCCTTACATTTGACCTACTCGTCAGAATGGCCAGCACTCACATCTGACCTACTTGTCAGAAAGGCGGTAGCCCTTATATCTGATTATATAGGAACTAATCCTACAATCACATCAGAATGGCCAACACTCACATCTGACCTACTTGTCAGAAAGGTGGTAGCCCTTATATCTATGTGTGAGCTCATCCTACATCATAATGGCGAACACTCACATCTGACCTACTCGTCAGAATGGTGGTAGCCCTTACATCTGTCCTACTTAACAGAATGGCCAGCACTAACATATGACATGGAAGGAACCAGATCCTTTAGCCATGAACATAATGGCTTTGCCTTTACATCTGACCTGCTCGTCAGAATGGTGGTAGCCCTTACATCTGTCCTACTCGACAGAATGGCCAGCACTCACATCTGACATGGAAGGAACCAAATCCTTTAGCCATGAACAGAATGGCTCTGTCCTTACATCTGACCTGCTCATTAGAATGGCGGTATCCCTTACATCTGTCCTACTCGACAAAATGGCCAGCGCTCACATCTGACATGGAAGAAACCAAATCTTCTCACCATGATAGAATGGCTCAGCCCTTACATCTGACCTGCTCGTCAGAATGGATTTGAGACTCATCACTTTCCCTTGGAGGAAACCTCGATCTAGAGAAGACCAAGCTTCTCCCTAAAGTACTCGAACTTCACTCTGGCTAATGGCTTCATCAACACATCAGCTATCTATTCCTTCATCGCAACATATTGGAGCTTCACTGCTCCCCTCTACACCATATCCCTGATATAGTGATACTTGATCTCGATATGCTTCGACTTGTCACGGAACACTAGATTCTCTGACAACTTCACACAACTCTAGTTGTCACAATGTATACAAGTAGCATCCATCTAGAGATCAAGTAAATCAGACAGTAGCTTCCTCAGCCATACTTCCTTGCAACTAGCTGAACAAGCTGCGACATACTCTGCTTCAGCTGTACTCAGTGCCACACAGGATTTCTTCCTGCTAAACCAAGAGATCACACCTGATCCCATATTGAAGCAACACCCTGAACTGCTCTTCCTATTGATGGCACTACCTGCCCAATCTGAATCAACATAACCCTCTAGGTTAATATTTTGATTCGCATTATACTTGAGCCCATAATCAATTGTACCCCTCAAGTACCTCAGAATATGCTTTGCAGCAATCAAGTGAACATTTCTCGGATCTGTCAAGAACTGGCTCAAGGTATTCACATCAAAGAAAATGTCTGGTCTCGTGTTTGTCTGGTACATCAATGACCCAATCATCTGACGATACATCGTAGCATCAACCGACTCTGAAGAAGTATCATTCAATAGCTTCAGGTTCGATGCCATAGGTGTGGCCATAGTCTTGCAGTCCATCATCCCAAACCTCTTCAAGATATCTATTGCATACTTCCCTTGTCCAAGGAAGATTCCATCCGCACTCTGCCACACCTCCATACCTAGAAAGTAATGCATCATACCCAAGTCCTTCATCTCGAACTCGGTAGCAAGCTTTCTCTTTGTATCAGTAATCAACCCATCCATACCTGTCACAAACAGATCATCTACATATAGTATAAGCATTACTGGGTTGCCATCTTCAACCTTATAGTAAAGGTTGGAATCTGATTTACTCTTGGTAAAGCCCAAACTGGATAGAAAGCTATCAATTTTGTCGTACCATTGTCCTGGGTGCCTATTTCAAACCGTACAGGGATTTCTTCAATATGCATACATAAGAATCCCTGTCATGTGTCTCAAAACCGAGTGGTTGTTCTACATACACTTCCTCTTCCACTATACCATTCAAGAAAGCAGTCTTGACATCCATTTGGTGTATTTTCCATTTCATCACTGTAGCCAGAGAAAGCACTGATTTGATGGAAGTGTATCTGGCTACAGGTGCAAAGGTCTCTTCATAGTCTATTCCCTCTTTCTAAGAAAAACCTCGAGCTACAAATCTTTCCTTATACTTTTCAATGCTACCATCTGCAGCATGTTTGATCTTGTAGATCCATTTGGAAGTTACAACTGACTTCCTGTCTGGTCTTGGGACAACATCCCAAACATCATTCTTCATGATCGATTGGTACTCTTCTATCATAGCATCCTTCCATTCTTTCCGTTATGCCACTTCTTCATAACTGGAAGGTTCTTTATCAATGAAATCACATAGTAAAGCTACATACCCGGAACAGGATCTGGTCCTCTTTCTTTCTCTGTGATTCTCTTCTGGAGCCCCATATCTTTCCGCACCTTGGATAAGTTCTCGTACCCAAGCAGGTTTCCTCTTATGAGGATTCTTCTCCAGAGGTGGATCTATAGGTCTTTGTGGTTCTTCAAATTCTCTATCTTCTTCTCGAGTTTCTTCATTCATGGTTGTATCATGAATTCTGGGTGCTTTTGCTTCTTTAGCTTCTTTAGAAGGTCTCTTTCTGGATTTGTTGTAAGCTGTGTCTTCATCAAATGTCACATCTCTGCTGATGTCAATCTTCTTATATCCTGGGAAATATATTCTGTAAGCATTCGAGCTTTCAGATTATCCCACAAATATACCCTTCTTTCCTAAAGGATCTAATTTAGTCCTCTTCTCTTTTGGAATGTGGATGTACACAGGACAACCAAATATTCTTAGATGGATGACTTCTGGTTTCTTTCGAGAGAAGACTTCTTCAGGAGTCTTGTTCTCGAGTACTCTATGTGGAGTACAGTTCTGTACATACACCGATGTTTTGGCAGCTTCTCCCCAAAGATGCATAGGAAGGTCTTGATCATGAAGCATTGCTTTTGTAGCTTCCATGATAGTTCTGTTCTTCCGTTCCGCAACCCCATTCTATTGTGGATTATAAGGAGTGGACAGCTCCCTCTTAATCCTTGATTCTTTGCATAGCTCTTTGAATTCATTTGAAGTGAATTCTCTGCCATTATCTAAACAAATGGTCTTGATCTTCTTTTCAGTATGGTTTTCGATCAAGGCTTTCAATTCTTTGAACTTACTGAATACTTTGTCTTTTTTCTTCATGAAGTAAACCCATGTCTTCCTAGAAAAATCATCAATAAAAGAAACTTAATATGCATACCCACTTAGAGAGTTTGATGACATAGGACCGCATACATCAGAGTGGATGATTTCCAATATTCCTTTTGATTTGCTTTCATTGCTTGGAAATGTATTCTTTGTATTCTTTCCTTTCGCACATCCTTTGCAGACCCCATCATGTTTTGCTTGAATTTCTGGAAGACCTTCGACAGCTTTTCTTGCAATAGGTAGTGCTCTGTAATGCACATGTGCAAGCCTTCTATGCCAAAGTTCACTTGGCTCTACTGTGTCATGGACCAAGGCTCGTTCTGGATGGCCTTTCAATTTGTATAATACTCCTTCTTGTTCTCCAATTACTACCGCATCATCTATAGTCTTTCCTTTTAGCCACATGATGACTTGACCATCTATGAATGCAACTCGCATTCCTTTTGCATCTAATGCTGATATGGAGAGAACGTTCTTCTTGAGTCCTTGTGAGGTGATTCATTCTCTGACAGTCTCACAAAGGATTCCTTGAATCCAGTCATATGTTTGGAAGCCTCACTATCTATAAGCTAATCATCACTACCATGAGTAATGTTACCTGTGAGAGCTGATTTCAGAACATATTCATCCTCGCTTGAAGAATATTCACTTTCATACCTGGATCTCTTTCTGGATGGTTCATCATCCTCTGCAGCATGAGCATGATGTCTTCTTTTGTTTCTCTTCTTTACTATCTTTTGTTTGTTAGGACAATTCCTTTCATAGTGTCCTGCTTCATCACAAGTATAGCATATGATCCTAGATACATCTCTTCTAGTATTATCTTTGTGAAAGTGCTTACCTCTGGAACCATGAGATTTTCTCTTGCTTGACTTGGAGTGAGACTTGGAGTGTACCATGAGAGCTTGGTCTTCACTTCCCATCTTCTCTTCTCGAGCTGCTATCCGAGCTTCTTCTTGAGAGCACTCTTCCCATAGTCTGCTGAACTTGACTAACTTCTTCCTAGCACAAATTCCTTGGATGAAAGAATCCCATGACCTAGGAAGGCCATTCAATGTAGTCATTACGATCTCTGCATTTTCCACTTCTTCATCAATTGCTTCTAGTTGCTCTTTGATCTGAGAAACTCTTGTGAAGTAAGACTGGATTGTTTCTGCATTCTGAATCTTCACATTCTTCAGTTGGTTTCTCAGGGTCATCTTCCTATTGATGTTCTTCCCTTCAAACAATTTGGTTAGGGCATCAAACATAGCTTTAGGTGTCTTGAGAGAGGACACCTGTGGGATAAGGTGATCCTTGATAGAATAAGCAATGATCCTCTTTGCCGTAACCATCTTCTTCTTATGTAAGGCCTTTGCCTCATATCCCTTTGGCACTGGAACCTCCTCATGGATGTAGGAGTCTAATTCATTTTCTTCCAGGACTAAGGAGATCCTATACTTCCAGGCTCAGAAGTTATCAGCTCCCTCCAGCTTTTCATCAAGATTGGTATGATGAGACATCTTAACCGAGAACCTCAAATGGATATACAAAATATTTTAGATCTTACTAGGTTCAAGATGTCGGATCTGAAACTTGAGCTGAAATCCTGCAGAGCTGGTTCAGGAGCAAATTATGGTTTTGCTTTTCTGGAGTTCTATCCACCCAAATGACTTGAAATTTGTCCCTAACTTTGATTTTGGGGAGGAGGTCAATCCAGGCATGGGCTCACTGAAAAATTCCTCTTCTGTGAAAATCCCTAATTTTCGATAGCAGTGACAGGTCCAAAACTGAAAAACCTCAGAATTGGATTCTACTTCGACAGAAAGATGTGGCCTAAGGAGGAGAGTTATTCCACCTTACTTTTGCTGAAAATCTGTGGAGGAAGATCCACAGACTAGGAAGCCCTAGTTCCCGCAGCTGCACAGTGTCTTCTTCTCAGGTTAGCTCTGATACCATGTTAGTTTTTCAACATTAAGCTAGCATTATGTTAGGATCTTTACTTAGAGAATAACAAGTACAACAATCAAACAGAAGAGACAATGAACACAGTGTTTTTGATAGGGGAAACCATAAATGGAGAAAACCTCACAGCTTCCTCAGAGATAGAATTAGCACAAGATGTAAAACCCCAAAACAGTAAGATGCATTCCCGACAGCAGTAATCTTCTTCTTGTCTAGCCCCGGTGTCTTTTCCTTCCTCAAGTATGTGCTACACTTGAGTGTGTGAGTGATGTGTGCTAAATAGAGAGTCCAGCTCTCTATTTATACTAATCCCGACATGACTAAACCCTACTAGGGATGACCTCTACTTGGAGATTCTAATAACCCTAGTACCCTAGAACTACGGGGACTTTAACCCTTAGACAATCAGAGGGTTACCCACTATGACTTGACATGACTTGTTTACATTATTGATCCTCCCGATCGGAGCATCGGGGCATGACAACATGACTCAATTACATAATAGATACATCCCAGAATAAACATCGGGTTACAATACATAAAATACATAGATAAATATATTCTGAAGTTACAAATACATCAACATGTAGCTCTTCACTGAGCTCACCAGCTTAGCATTTAGCCTTTCCCAGCTCCAGGATGGCTTGATAAACCCAACCTTGTTGGCTTGGCTGATCTGCTGTTCGCTTGATAAACCTAACTGTGTTGGCTTGGATGAACTGTGTACCCTTGTGGTGTTGTTATCCTTGGCTATGTGTACGCTTCTTAGTTCCTTATTCCTTGGGGAATCATGCCCGACTTGGGGGTGGCAACGTTGATGAGAGATTGAGGAGCACGCAGGCCTATGGTTGGGTGGAACGTTGTAGCGACATAGCTAGTTGCGGAACAAGCTCTTAATAAGATAAGTATTCTTGCCTAAATTGTGTCTGCAATTATGTTTACCATTGATGAATGATGATATACATGTTAGATGCTGATCTGTATATGCATGAGTATAGAATGAAATGTTTTTCTTTCATTGTGTATATGAATGATTATGCCTCGTAATATGTTTGATGTTTTAAGTATCATGCTTCATCATTATAATATGTATATTTCATGTTCGTTGGGCTAGATGCTCGGATGTTTTGATGTATCGTAGAGTCCTCTTCACCGGTCGGAGGGTCGGGGATGTTACATTGCCTTCCTCTCTTCTCCATTCCCCCTTATCTCTTTTCTTCTTTCTTGCAGTGATAAGGTTCACCTCCACTTCTATGGCATCTTTCATCATGGCCACTAAGGAGGTCGATCTTCTTTCGCTTAGCCATAGGGAGAACTCACCATCAAAATATTCTGTGTACTAGAGCTGGGAGAAACCTATGGGAGGTTTGAATTGAGCAGGGATAGAATTGTGCACTTTCATGAATCTATCCAAGAATTATTGGATGGATTCGCTCTCCTTCCTCCTCATGGAATGGTACTGAGAGAGATACTGCTTGGGGTTCTTTTGATCTGCCCACTTGTCTTTAAAAGCATCCTCAAAGGCTTGATATCTCATAATAGAGTCATCTGCGAGGTTTTTATACCATCTCCTTGCTTCTTCAACAAGGGTCTAGGCGAATAGCTTGAACTTAACATCATTGTGGTCCACCTCTTCTAGGTCGACCCAGTCTAAGAACCATCCCAGATGTTCTTCAGCCTAGTATCCTCTTTCTCCATAGAATTGTCTGATTCTAGTGGCATACCCTAGTGGGAGGTCATGTAGAGCCACTAGGAGGCGTATGGGAGAAAATATGTTGGCCATTCTTGGGGTTATAACTGGGTTTGTTAAAGTGGTTAGAACCGGGGTGATAGGAATCAAAAAAATTTGAGGCACAGAAAGGTGGTGAGGAATGACGAAATTAGGAGATGAAGGCCAACCTTGTCTGGAAGTGACGAGAGATGTAGGTGTGAACGGAAATTTCCTTATGCCATTGAGGTTTGATAAGGATTGATCAACGAAAAGTGTGAGGCACTCAGAGTCTGATAGGTACGGGAAAACTCTGACTGGAGACTCAGAGGTTAGAGGTGACCAGGAGATGCGACGAAAGTCAAATGCGGAGGTGTCTGATTCCAGGTCAGAGAGACTGGATTCAGATTTAGTTTTGGGAAGGACTAAACCACATTCCTCATCACAACATTCAGAAATATCACTAACAAAATGGCACTATTAGTTGGAAAAGACAAATTCCTGACTAACCTTTGTATCCTGTTGGCTTTTCAGATCAAACTTTCAGAGTCAAAAAATTCTTGGAATGACTTTGTGTTAGGATTCCTTCTCGTATGAGTTCTTCTGGTTGCTAGTATTTCCTAGTGGAGCCGCTTTCATAGTTTTTGTGGAGTCGCCAGAGCATGTGCAACCAATTGTGTGTCTAGGACCGACTTCTCAACCGAGTCGTAGAACTGAAGCTGTGTCATTTTTCTCGAAAAGATAATATCAATTAGTCCCCAACAACATAGAAAAGATGTTAGCACCATGTAATTTTCCTATGGTTGCTGTAGGAAGTCACATGGGTAACCATTTCAACCAACCTTTAGACCGCCTTCTAGCAAAGGAAGTCAGAGAAGGCTCTCTCATGTCACAGTAACCTTCACATACATATTCAACAATAACGAGCATGCAGAAGAATAGATGTCTGCTAGTAACATGGACAGTTACAAATAAAATGGGTTGAATAGACAAACAAGATCAAAACCATTGGGAGATGGAGTCAAAGTCTGAAACATTTAAGGACATTACAGCAGCAAATAAATAGTGATTTCTCCCCTACACTATGAGGCAAAGTAAGCACAACATTCAACGAAATATTTTTAAGTGATGGCAGGCAGAAAATGGAAAGATCCTGGTGCAACACAGAGTCATCTATCAAGGGCGAATATCTGAGAGCACCTTTAGTATAAAATGATGAAGAGAGACAGCTAAAATAGAGCACCTATCGATGGATGAATTCCATAGAAGCTATCACATTCACATTACAAACATGATTTCTAATGCATGGAGGAATTAACAGAGAGAAAATTCCAGCATACAAATCTATAAATTCATTAGTAGAATAACACATACAAAAATGAATTAACGAAAAGCGCACACTGAACATGAACACTATGATGAATCTCATATCAGCAAAAGTAATGTATTCATTAAAGCTCCCAAAAACTATTACAGAGCTACAAAACCGGTGCTCAGACATCACAAATGAGAATTAGTCCAACACCCTATCTATTAAATTGAGCACATAGATCTATGGATCAACACACAACTCACAAAATAGATCACAGAATTTACTCAACAATTGAAGAATGAAACAATGCAAAAATGGCTTGCAACTGTGAATGATTTCATTAATCAAAAGTAATTAGATAAAATTACAATGAAGTGCAATGGATAAATAGCCACATGCAATTCGAATCCATGTGAGAAAATTTGAATTGATTAGACTCTGCTTGACTGAATGGTTAAATGACCTTGTCTAAATCATTATCGGAGTTCAAAATCCAAGCTCAAGTGTCTAATTCAGTGTTGACTAGTCTAACTGAGTGAGGTAGGTGAGTAAATGCACCTCACCTGCATGCAACCATGCAATCCTAGCGCTAAATGAATAGAAATGAGTGTAGGGAACTAGAACTGAATGTAACTCACTCCTAACTGAGATTGACTAGTCACCGACTGAACTCAACTGATGGAGGTTGGTATTGACACACCTAGTGGCTCCTAATTTGTAGGGATTGATCTGGGAGGCTCCTAAACTGATGCATGCAAGTGAAATCAGTGGCATTTGGCCTCAGTTAGTGATACCCACACTTTAGTAACTGGTGCATGTGCCCCAATTAGGCCAAGTGGACCTAATGGTGCTAGTGACTAAAAATAAACTGAAAGGACTCCCAATTTAGACATGACTCCTGATTTAAACATAATGACCAAATTGTACAAGGGAGTATTAATAATCCTAACACCCCCCCTGAATGCTAACTTGGACAATTTGTGGGCCTTAGTAACTAATACCATAGGTCACCCATTACAACAAGTAAAGAAAAGTAACTGCTAAACACAAGGAGCCGGGGAAAAAACCACATGGGAAAAAATGCCCCCCTCTAACTAAGCAAATAGAATCAGGATTCAAGTTTGAAAAATTTGAAAATGTGTTGATGCAATCTCTGTGATGTAGTGGAGCAGCATGCATGATGTTCTGTGCACGGGTATCCCGGGGCCTGGTATGTAGACTTCTCCATCTTATCCCAAAATGATGATGGAAGGAAGGAGGAATGTAACTTTTGCCTCTTGTTAGAAGAAGAGGTGTATGATAAACTCTATTCTTCTGAATGTAGTGAGACTGAGCCCTTTCCATGTAGCATATTATAGGAAGTCTATTGCATCTCTATGAAGGAGGTAAGATTGCATGACATAGAACAAAGGGTCTTTCCTTTCCGAGTGTCGTATGGATTTCCAGTCATATTCCTAGCTTCCAGTTTGGAAGGAGGGACTGGATCTGGATCTGAGTCACCCTGAATCTCAATCTCATAAACTAATACAACTGGATCTGCAATACTAGTGGAAACTGCAAAAGAAGTAGATGAAATGTTTTTACCTTCCCTTGCAAGTGGCTGTTGAGAGTGCACTAGTTATGAAAATGGCATGAAGTGTGAGAACTCATATGCCTTGGAGGCATGATTTGCAACACCCTTCGCTATGATGTTCCCAGTAGAGATATATGTGATCTCCACTGAGTCAGGACCAAATATGACTCGTTTTGGAGAGATAGTATGAGTCATATGGTATACAAGTAACAGATTTGTAGCTAGGGAGGGAACATAAAGTACATCTTTGAACTTTCCATGTTCAAGCTTGATAGAGCCCTTCCCTTTGTGTTGAAATTTACTACTATTTCCTATCTAAATACTAGGACCATCAAAATACTGCAAGGAAGAGAATGATTCTCTGGATGCAACCATATGATTGGAAGCTCCAGAATCAATGAGGAAGGCATGTGTTATTGAGCAACTAGCCTTAAGTGAATGGCACGTCTCTTCATGCTCTTTAATTTCTTATTTATGGTCAGCCTTGCTTGCACTAGAAGGTACAATAATGTTATGTTTCTTCAGAAGAAGAGACATCTCGTCAATTTTTCTTCTCATATAGGTGCTTTTTGGATGAAAGCCCCTTCCACAGTAAGAACATAGTGTCTTTCCTTTTCCATTCTTCTTGCTTCTCTTCAAACCTGAAGGATATTTTGACTGCTCTTTTTCTACAGGAGACTCATCCTTTTGATTACCTTTATCATTCGCTACCTGAGGGCCTCCTGCAACTAGTGCTTGATCTATGTAATATTGAATGACCCCCATTTGGATCAACTTGTCATGCTCCTGAGTGAGAGATTCAATGAAGGAGTTAAGAGTAGGAATCTTCTAGTTTGGAGTAGAAAGCTTCATAGAATGAAATGTTGATACAAATACTGAATATTCTGCACCAATTTTGGAGAGAATGGCAAGGATCAGTTGATCATCCTCCTTCTCAACCTTGCATAGCTTCAATTAGAACACTAGATACTTGAATTTTGTGAAGAAGTCATTTAGTGTTTCGAAATTGGCTGGATGGAGAGAGATCAGCTCATTTCTAGTTGGTAGATCCTTAGATCATGCTGCTTGTCAAATAAGGAGGAAACCTTATCCCAAAACTCCTTGGGATTCTTCAATCCATTGATGTGGAAGAGAAGATCTCGACAGATTGAGAGGAACAAGCATCCGTAGGCTTCATCAAGCCTATTCCAGTACTTTTCTTTGTCAACATAATGAATTGGTTCTTTCTCTGTCTCCATTGTGAGTCTGAATAGTCTTTTGGAGAGTAGCTTCATCTCCATGTCCTGCTTCCATTGGTGATAGTTGAAAGGAGTGAGAATGTCCATTGGAGGAGCCATTTAGAATGCAAAGGAGAGGACTGAGCTGTTGTAGAGAATGCAGAGAAGGAGACTGAGCTGCTTGTAGTGAATGCAGTGAAGAGGACTGATAAACCTGTAAATCGCATAGACAAAATAAGGTCACCAGTCTGCACTTTTGGAATTTCCTTCACACCCAGCATAGTTGATCAAGCAAGCTTGATCAACAATTCCTTAACTTAGGATATTAAGTGGTAAATTCTCCGCTTCTGGTGCAGTACTGGAAGGAGAAATTTTGCTCAAAAAAAAATTTGATCCAAGTATGGATATATAGTAGGAGAAGTGCCTTGTCCTGCTGAGGCTCTAATACCATATTAAATTGAGCACATAGATCTATGAATCAACACACAAATCACAAAATAGATCACACAATTTACTCAGCAATTGAAGAATGAAACCATGCAAAAATGGCTTGCAATTGTGAATGCTTTGATTAATCAAAAGTAATTAGCTATTAATTATAATGAAGTAAAATGGATAAATAGCCACATGCAATTCAAATCCATGGGAGGAAATTTGAATTGATTAGAATCTACTTGACTGAATGGTTAATTGACCTTGTCTAAATCATTATCGGAGTTCAAAATCCAAACTCAAGTGTCTAATTTAGTGTTGACTAGTCTAACTGACTGAGGTAGGTGAGTAAATGCACCTCACCTACATGCAACCATGCAATCCTAGCGCTAAATGAATAGAACTGAGTGTAGGGAACTAGAGCTAAATGTAACTGACTCCTAACTGAGCTTGACTAGTCACCAATTAACCTCAACTGATGGAGGTTGGTATCGGCACTCCAAGTGGCTCCTAATTTGTAGGGATTGATCTAGGAGGCTCCTAAACTGATGCATGCAACTGCAATCAGTGGCAGTTGGCCTCAATTAGTGTTCCCCACACTTTAGTAATTGGTGCATGTGCCCCAATTAGGCCAAGTGGACCCAATGGTGCTAGTTACTAATTATAGATTGAAAGGACTCCTGATTTAGACATAATGACCAAATTGGACAAGGGAGGATTAACAATCCTAACACTATCCTACTCAAGGGAGGTTCTATTTATAATGTGAAATTCTCCTTTGGGATACGTCCCGAAACAAGGTATCAAATTCGGTTACAGAAGAGGATTAACCAGACCCATCATGTTGAATCCTAACAAACTCTAACATGGAATATTTGCTTATGATTTACTATAGAAAATAGGAAATAAGGAATAACCATCATGACAGATCAAAACAGAAACATGGCATCCGGGTTCCGGCTTGCTAGTTGAAAGTGACGTTTTAGGGCACCTCCGACTGTTCGGAACTGAATCAGCTTGGAATTTCTCTTCAATAGTAGAGATGAAGGATCCTTTCATTGTTTGCAGACAAATGTTCTCAAATATTCACCATTTCACCTTTTTCTGGGGACAAATTGCTGAAAATAAGGCTTTGGATATCCACCTCCATATCTCAAATGGTGATACCTATGTGAAAACTGAGAGAGGTTTTTTTAATTGACCATGTATTTGACAAAAATCAAGTTTCCATTTTGCTAGATTACTCTTTAGCTCTTAGGGATATTCATTTGAACTTGTTGACTCAGATGAAATTGTGAAATTCTGGAAAATTTCCCTCTAAATACGACTTCTATTCTCCCAAACCATAGCACCTGTGAAAAAACTGAGAGAGTTTATTGTATATGAGGATGTTTTGAAGAAAAAAATCTTTCATATTCTCCAAATTATTTTTAGTTTGGTGGAACTAGGTTGCGTAAAATAATGACTAAAACAATATTTTCACAGAAAATGTGTTTTACTGCAATGCATGAAATTTCACTTAGCCTTCATCACTTAAACCTCATGCACTTTACCATCGTGATATTGATGTGAACCATTGATCATGATCAACGAGATCTTGAGCTGTTGATTTGGTGAGTGGTCTTAACACCTTTCACAATGGTTTCAAAGGGCTAACTTGCTTGCTCTTTGATTGGGTGAAATTGATTTTGGAGCATTGGATAAAAAGTGGTCTGATCTACACCGTTGAATATCCACTCCATTTGCAATGCTCTTTAGTCATATCCTACATGCATAAAGCAAAATGGGTTTTCAAGGTTTATATGTCCTAGACGCTCCTACATATACCAAGAAACAAAGCATGTGTATTATTTGTAGACCGTTGATCGGGTTTTAACGAGATACGAGCTGTTCGATCATGGATCCTCCTGTACCCTATTTCGTAGATCCAAAATCCTCTTTTGTCCTCGCTTGTTGGGAGTGGGAAAACCCATCTCTATCGTTGATCCATTTCGCCCCTCGATCCGACCGTTGATTCAATTAGTGGATTAATACCATTTCACAATGCTTGACCTTCCATTTATCCCAACATTTTTTCAAATGCGAAATCCCTCTTGGAAGGTTTTCGTGGTTTGTGGGATTATGTAATCTTAAACTGATATGTGGTAATATCCCACATGCATTGGAGAACTTCCATCTTTATTGTTTATATACCCCACCAGTTTGAATATATGTTAAGGAACAAGAAATGATAATACTCTGTACTGATTGTTAAGGAATAAGAATATATGTTAACGGATTGCTGACTTGTATTGTTGCTAATGTGGCAGGTGCGTGGCCCTATGCGATCATATATTTTTTTATCCAGACCTCATTAAAAAAGTTAATAAGATAATAAACATAGGAAAAAACACATAAAAATATGACCATAGGGACGAATTTAAATATAAAACCAATGCTCATATTTTATTTTAAAAAATGAATAAACTCCTTTTAATTCACTAGGAAGGCTTTCTTTTTTCCCAAATGACCAATGCGATCCCTTTCTCTTGCAAACCTTCCAAATCGAGAAAACCAATTTATGCAAGAATAAAATTTAGCACAAGTGCTAGCATCAACTCCAACGCATGGGATGCTATCCTCCCTATGAGGTAGCAAAGAGCTTTGTAGACCAAGTGCCAAAACCCATTGGGCAGCTCCCAAATTTTTCTGAAATCCCCAACCTATTCAGTCCATACTGTAACCAAATGTGCTTTGAAAATACGAACTTGAAAGTAAACTGAAATGAAACTTCTACTGAAATCAAACTAAAACTGCTGAAAAATAAATGCTCGCTATGTCGATCTTATTTACACACTCCTACCCTACCTACTAGATAACAATGCTCAATCAGGTATTTTTTGACTTCCATTGAAGCCAGTCAAGCAGATGATCCAATGCTTGATCTTCTTCATCATGCTTGACTAGAGATGAAGGACTTAATGGAAACATGTTATGAGGAAATATTTGATCTTTATTGTAAAGACATAACCGACCATCGCCACTGCAAAGCTTCTACATGTATTATTCCACTGGGCCATGAAAACCTGCAAAATTTTCTGTTATAGGCTTGTCATGACAAGGATGCTCCATATAATCAGCCAATGGATCATAAAATCCATGGCAGTCTCGAGAAATTTCTGCCATTTTCTCACCATAAGAAGAATGCCCGAATTGTACGTTCCCTTGTACATTGTCAAACTGATCTTGAAAAGAATCATGCAAGGAATTTTCATGGCAATTTCTAAATGAGATACCCACTTCTTCATTCGAAATTTCTGCATTAAAAACTTCATCTTCTTTATATGTTTTAGCAAGAATATCAGTCTTTTCTCCAATAAAAGCAGGCATGCAAAGCTCTTCTTGACAAAAAATTTCTGAATTGGAAGAACAAGAAGAGACATCCCATTTAGGATCCTCTTTATACTCGACACATATAGGCAAGTTGAATTTTTCTTTAAAAACATTACTAACAAAATCTTTAGCATGCTGATTGCATCCTTCATAAAGAAAATTAGCAAGACCCTCTTTCCATTCATCACCTTCCTGCTCATCATATATAGGTGGGATAATATTTTCTTCAAAACCCCCACTAACAAAGCTTGAAAGAGACTGATGACACTCTTCATAAAACATATCAGGTCTTTGAATAAATTGCTGCTGCAAAAGGATGTTTTCTAATTTCACAGGGGCATCCTCCTTTTGAAATAGGATTTCAGAAGCTAAATGACATGGGGGACAATCTGAATGATATTCCCCATTTTCTTCTTGGTCACATGAGGGTTGAAAATAATTCTGCAAACTATCATTGGTTTCAAAACAAGAAATATAGATGGTTGACTTAGAGTTTTGGCTTGCGACCATTTCAGAGAAGGGAAACATCACCAACTACCACCAATCTACTTGAATATCATGGAAACTGGTTTGTCTTTCTTTCTGAAATGAATATTCTTGTAAAATTTCTAAAATATCTTCATCTAACAGCTCTTCCCCACCGTATATATATTTCAAACTTTCAAGGAAACCTTTATCATGTGTGCAACAATCTGGAACTAGCATCAAGGAAAGGTATTGATTTTTAAAATGATCATGGAATACTGAATGAAAGTATTTAAGGGAATATAAACTTTCAGCTAGCAGTCCCTCATACCATGACCTTGCATTTCCTTCTAAACTAACCATGGACATTTTCATCAAGGAATCCTCATGCAATTCAACTCCCAACTTGTATATATGCTTATGAAATTTAACCAAATGAAGGGCAACATCATCACCCTTTTGATATTTGAATCTTGGAAGGGATGCTTTCCAATCTATACGAGGTATTCAATTAGGAAAACTAGGAATGTGAGCGTGATTCATAGGAGCATACATTACATCTATAAAGCCCATCTTGATAATGAAGAAACTGAATTGGCTCTTAAATCTTTGCAATCCTTTGACAGTGGAGCTATCATAGACACTTTGAAGATCATATTTGTAGCTTTTGGGTGTTCGGTATCCGTAGTGGAGTTTCCTTCAAAGGATTTGAGTGGAGTCGCCAGAGCATATACAACCAATTAGGTGTCTAGAACCGGCTTCTCAACCGGGTCATAGAACTGATCCATTTCATTTTACACAAGGATGATTTTCTCATTTGGTCCCCGACAATGGCGCCAAGATGTTAGCACCCTGTAATTTTCCTGTGGCTGCTGTAGGAAGTCACAGGGGTAACCATTTAAACCAAATTTAGACTGTATTCTAGCCGATACAATCAGAGAGGTCTCTCTCTTGTCATAGAGGAAAGAAACACATATACCTAAAGCTTTAGACATCACGTAGAAGGCTATATTTCTATAGGTTATGAGGCACTAAGAGATTAAAAACTGGCAGAAAAGAAATACAAGAAAATAATTGGGCAATGGAGTCGAATCCAGAAGAAATAAAAAGGTGTTATAGAAAAAATTAGGACTCTTGTCACAGAGGAAAGAAACACATATACCTAAAGATTTAGACATCACGTAGAAGGCTATATTTCTATAGGTTATGAGGCACTAAGAGATTAAAAACTGGCAGAAAAGAAATACAAGAAAATAATTGGGCAATGGAGTCGAATCCCGAAGAAATCAAAAGGTGTTATAGAAAAAATTAGGAAGGGAATTTCCTTTGTATTCTAAGGCAAAGTAAGCAGCACAAACAGTCAAATATCTTTAAAGGGTGGAGAGCAGAAAAAAGGGAAGAACTAGCCCAGTGAAACAAGAGGCACCTATATGAGGGAAAATCTCTTGCACCACCTTTAGTAGAATGAACAACAAAGGCTAGTATCTGCAGTGGAGCATAAGAGATGAATTCCATAGCATTTACCAGAACACAATAACAAATGCAATGTCTGATATAGGAGCACTAAGCTGAGAGCGAATCCTTGTATACTAATCTAGAGTGCATAAGAATAAATAACACATAAATGAGCGTGATTAACGAGGAACATAGGATGAATGCAACCACCGTGATGAATCTCAAAAATGCAAGAGCATATTTCTTATTAATACTTCCAAGAGAGTTACAGAGATAAAATGAGAGAAGAATGATTTCTAAATGAAAAGTCCAATCCCTACCTCATCAATTGAGGTCTTATTTATAATACCGTGGCTCTCGAGACCAACCCTGAAACAGAGCCCAATCTTGTTACAAAAATTGGGAATAAAATCTCGGATCATCATTCAAATCCTAACAGTTTTCTAAGGCAGTAGGCCTGTCATGATGTCAAACCCGCATTAGAGGAAATTTCAACTCAAAATAGGCCTCTTAAGGAAAATAATAAAATAATATTTATTAATTTTGGAGGAAGAAAAGAAAAATACTACTTTTTTTATTCGTATTTTCAACATATCTCCCTGTGTTTTTACTCAAATTTCAATTGGTAGAGCTAGTTGGATGTGGAATTAAATTTCGCATCCAACGTGCTCTCCCGATCGAAATTTGAGTAAAAACACATAGAGACATGTCGAAAATACGAACAAAAAAAGTAGTTTTTTATGATACCTATCCCCAAATTTATATTAAAAAATTGTTTAATTCCTATACGGTATTTCAAATGTAAAGCAATTTCATTGGCTAACACATGATGACATGGAATTTGAATTAGAGTTAAAAGGACCATTTTGAGTTGAAATTTCCGCTAATGAATCGGCCTTTCGGTACAACACCCACTCCGGACCCAAAAATGGCAACGCAGGGTATAAGATGCGTGCTCGCTTGTCCTAATGTTGATGCCCCAGATTTCCCTAATGGTTTCAGTTCCTCAGGTGTGAACTGCTTCGCTAAACGTTTCCAGTGCTCCAACTGAGCGTTGCATTCATGCATACTCCTTACCCTTCGAACCTATTGAGTAATGCGACATTGCTTTTGACCGTAGATCTCCTCTACGCAGAGATTGTCCATTTCTTGTTGTGGTTGCTCGCATGATTTTGTGGCCCTCACCTTGGTTATCCTTCTCGCACCTTTTGTCGACGAAAACGGTGTGCTCTGCTGATATAAACCGCTTCATATCTCGGCCATTGATAGATGAGGGACCCTTGAGCGAGTCACACCGACCTCCTTCGCTAACCGTCATGCTCCTTTTCCACACAAACCCTGCCGCCACCGTGAATCAAATGTGGTGTGAGATCTGGGCCGTCTAGCTGCACGGGCCCTAGTATCCCATCGCAATGTTGTATCCTGCTAACTGTCACGCATGTTGTTACCGTGAGCTGTGTCCTCGTCGTAGGTCGCGAGTGTCAGAGGATCGTGACTGTAGACGCTTTTGAAGGGAGGTATGAATTTCATGCTCCTCCATAGTTAAATAGGATGTGCTTCTTTCCTATGGTGAAAGTATCCCACCGTTGATCTGATTTGGCCGTGCCCTCACATCACTGCTTTCTAGGATCTGTGGGTCTAGATGCGTCTGTGGGATTTCCTCTTCTAATTCTTCCTGTCTACCTTGTCGTCTTATCAACTTGGGATGGAGAAGTTCCCCTTTTCCGGTTCACTTCCAAAATATTAGCATTGTTGTGAGCGAGGTGCTAACACAGCCTCACATAATAACCAATGTTGCTCGGGCTCTTCCAACCTATTCCCATTGAATATGGGCAGCTTTTTGTCACTCGTAAACATCCTGTGTATTTGGGGTATTAATGAATTTGAATTAAATGTTCCGCTAGTAGGAACTCCCTGATCACTCTCCTGGCTATCACTCTCCTGGCTATCACAATTACTATGATATGAAAAAACACTCTTCGACACTCTTTAGGGTCTTACCTCAGATGTTGGAGAGGTACAAAAAGTTGTGGATATGTCATAGTTTGGAATTGGTGATTCTTCTCCATCCTCAGAAATAAGCTGATATTCCTCCTCTTCGTTGCAAGATTCTTCATGAATATATGGGACCAACTGATAGTCCTCTCTGTCGATCACACTGCAACTATCTCTCCATGTCACAGTCCTTCTTCTTTTTCCCGACCAAAATATTCTTCCACTCCTTAGGAGACCACCCTCTTCTTCAGTCTCACTATCAACTGTGAAAATCTCGACTCACTTTTTCCATCGTATTCAAGGATCATTTTGTCATGACCCATGTCCTTCACGCATAGTGATTTATGCATCATATTCCATCCTTAAGATCCATTTTTCACATACCAACATTTTGATCCACAGCTTTAAAGAGTTTAGATATCGACCTCTAGATTTTAATTTGTGAACGATTGATTTACAGGAAAATGAGAGAAATTGAGAAGTAGAATTATGCAGTGGAATATCAAGAATAATGTACATTGAACAAGACAAATTTGAGACAAATTTGATAGAATTGATCATATAATTACAGCATTAATCTTCATTCATTAATCAGTAATACAACGGTGTTATGATAAATAGGATTCAAATGCCAAGGATAGGATTCAAATCTACCAATTCAGACTGACTAACTAGCTAACTCAGTGTGTCTAAATCACTGCTAGAGGATCACTAGTCTAACTCCACATGTCTAAATCAGTCTACAATTAGTTAACTGATGAGGTAGGTGGGAAAAGGAACCACTCTCCCTTCATGCATGCATAGCTAGCGCTAGGCTAGTTGAAATTGATCTAATTGATTGTAATTGGAGGTTGAGTCAACATAACTACTTACTAACCACAACCAACTAATGGAGGTTTCCAGTGGCACTCAGAGTGGGATCCAATGATGTAGGGGCTGGAACCAATGGCACCAATGAAACCAATGGCACTGGTGGAACCAGTGGCACCAATGGCACTGGTGTCACCAATGGAACCAGTGGCACCAATAATCATGGTGGCACCAAAACTCCGGTAAGGTGCTAAATGACCTCCTAAGCTAGGGAATATGACAAAAAAAACTATATTGGACAAATTAAGGAGGATTATTAATCCCAGCACCCCCCCTTAATCCTAACTTTGGACAGCTTGGGATCTGGAAACTAGGCCAAAATTCACCCATACAATCTAAATGATATAAACTACTGCTTAATAAAATACGGAAAATGGGGAAAACCTCATGGGAACTCCCGCTCCCCCTCAAAATAAGTAGGGCTCGGGAAATTTTGTTGCATTTTTCAACTCTCTGGAGCATCCATGCAGAATCATGGTTCTCCTGTGTATCATCATCCTAGGATTGTGCATGTGAAACTCTCCAAACTAAATGATTATGTCTGGAGTAATTTTCCTGTTTGGAAGAAGAAGAATATGCTCAATTGAATTAGTAACATAGACAATTGCAAGATGAAAACTGGAACCATGTAAAGAAACTAAGATCAAATGATGATAGATAAAAAGTGATTGAGAATTCAAACCATGTGAGGTAAATCCAAGCAAATTATATGTTTTATCCTTGAACATCAAACCATGTGAGGTAAATTCAGCCCAAAGTTTTAGGAGCAAGTGTCTAGGAGAATGCACAATGTCTCCATCTTTACTAGTACGGTGAGGAGATGAGCATGTGATCAAGTAGAAATATAGAGAAGTCTTGGGACCATGGAGAGCGAATGCTTGATCTCCATAATCTGATATAGCTTCTAAAATATCCAATGATTCACAAAATCTAATATCAGCAAACTCATGAGAGAAAACTAACATCGAATCCCCAACAACAATTTTGAAAGAGACTTGATGTACTTAATTTTTCACATGAAAAATTGATGAGAACAACTACAAGCATGACTTAAGGATATTGAAACTTAAAATTCGAACCAAATATGGTCATATCAGATCCAAGAGTGTGGAAGAAAGGTTCCAAGTACTCTACTGAGATGGTAGATGCACACTTTTCTCCTTCTTCAACAAAACTTTGAGTATTTGTGCAAGCAATCATGTAGGAATTTGTTGGAAGCTCTATATCAATGAGAGTGAATGGATCACTCCTAAAATATATTTTTTCCAAAACATCCAAAGTATTACTTTTCTACACACCAGCATAAACATTAGAGAAGGATAAATCAAATTCCTCTTCATTTTCTGAAGCAATCACTGGAAAACTTTGCACAAAATTTAAAATAGAAGAATCACTAGAGAATGCTTGAGTAGAATGGAAGGAGAGTTTTTATTCAATAACATAGATTCAAATATATTCTTCTAGATCAGCTATATGAGAAGATGAGATATAAGAGATCTCATAAACTTTCATAGCAACATGAGAAGGATTCACTCCAAGGAGACTTTCTTCAATTCGAATTGATTGTGTTGAATATTATGCTTCTTCTTCATCTTGAACAAATTCATCAGAGAGAAAAGAGGCCAATACTTTTGAATAAATAACTCTTGTGGTGCTGGGTTTTCTCTCAAAATTTATAGAATGATCCTCATTGTGCTTTCCAAAGGTTCTATCCAATTCTGTCTAAAGATCCTTTGGGTATTCAACAAATTAAATAAGCTAGTGTAATCTTGGAGAAAAGGCCAAAAATAGCATTCCAAAAGCTCTATCATCATCATGTTTCCAGTCATTCTCATATTCATAATACTCTTTACTAACTACAATAGATACCTCATATATACCTTGTCTCTTTAGAGATGAAATCATCTTCAATTTCCATTCTGAATATCTTGTGAATGGAGTAAGAAGAGGAACTGATAATCTCGAATCCATATTGAAGTTGTACTTGTAAAATATCACTACAAAACAAACCAATTCACAATCATATTCCAGTTCAATCATTTCCACCTGAACATGTACACTTTCTCAGAGTCCATCACACCTGGATAGACTTCTCTGGACAGAATCCAAGGGGAGAAATGCTATGATTCCAGGATTTACGTGGAAACTCAACTGCTTCTAGTGTAGAATGGAGATCAAATAAGACTTTCTGCTAGCCTAAACAAGGAACTCATACCATGTTAAATTTGTGAACCATTGATCTACAGGCAAATGAGAGCAATTGACAAGTATAATTATGTAGTGGAATATCAAAACAATGTACATTGAACAAGACAAATTTGAGACAAATATGATAAGAATTGATAAGTTTATTACAACATTAATATTCATTCATTAATTGGTATTACAATAAATAGGATTCGGATTCCATGGATAAGATTCGAATCTACCAACTTAGACTAACTAACTAGATAACTCAGTGGGTCTAAATCACTCCTGGAGACTCACTAGTCTATCTCCACATGTCTAAATCAATCTACAATTAGTTAACTGATGAGGTAGGTGGGAAAAGGAACCACTCTCTCTTCATGCCTGGATAACTGGAAGTGATCTAACTGATTGCAACTAGAGGTTGACTCAACATAACTGCTTTCCAACTACAACCAACTGATGGAGGTTGTTGGTGGCACTCAGAGTGGGATCCTATAATGTAGGGATTGGAAATGGTGGCACCAATGGTACTAGTGGCACTAGTTGTAATACCCCGGTTTTAATCCCCACTTGCATTAAAATAAATAGGATACATATGTTGTAAATAATCTTGGTGCGGAGCTCAAGGCCAAGGCCCTGTTAACTCCCAAAAAGTGTTCACTACCTCATCTACCCCACTACATGGCTCATTTGTCCATTTTTCTACCATATTTCCCTTAAAAACCCCTTTTTTCCTCCAAAAATATCCAAAATTCCTCTAAAATAGAAAAAATCCCACTAAAAATCCTCCAAAAGGCCTAAAATGCCCCCGAAAGGCCATAAAACCATCAAAAAAGCCTAAAAAGGGAAGAAAAAATATGAAATAATGAGGAAAAGGAGGAAAAAACCCTATACAGCTGCCCTAAACCATATGGTTTCCTAAACCATGGGCCAGCACTCCACCACTGAAAACTATAAATAGGTGATGGAGACCCCTTATTTCATATCCACAATCATAAGCACCCTTACTCTGCCAAAGTAGCTCTTGAAACCCTAGCTCACCCTTGAGCTACTTTCACCTTGAGAGCCCCTTTTGGCCCATTTCCACCATCGGAGAAAGAGAAGGAGCAAGTTGGAGCTTGGAGCAACCCTCTTGGATCACTGCAAAGGGCTTCACCAACCTTCACATTGGAGGTAACATTAATACAAAAGCCATTCTTTACATCTTGTTTTTCTGTTTCATGCACATGTTTAGAGTAATTTATATTTCTGTTTTAGCATTTTAATTTACACTTACTGAACTGCTACTAAGGAGTCCCTTCTCCTTAGTAGGTGCTCATTCGCACAAGCTAGGGGTAAAACCCTAGCCATAGTTTTGGCGACTCCACTAGGTTTGAATTTATGGTTTCAGTTTAAAAAAATTGTTTAGTTTTCTGCAATAATTTCCCGTTTTTTCCTTTCGGCTGTCCCTTTCGGCCGCCGTAAACCGCATCTTTTCCCTCTGCAGTCGTGTCCCAACCGCATCTTTCCGGCCTTTACCTGCGATCCGACCGCGGCTCTCAGATTGTTTCCGGTGCCCTGCCTACGGATTCAAGTCTGTTACCTGCGATCCGACCACGGCTAATAAGCCTATTTGCTGCGATCTGACTGCGCCTGTCGGCCATTTTCCCGCGTTCCGATCGCGACTTTAAGCCCCTTAGCTGCGACCCGACTGTGTCTGTCTGCCCTTTTCCCGCGATTCGACTGCGCTTTTTTCCCTATTTCCTGCGGTCCAACTGCTTCTGTCGGCCAGAAAGCCACGACTTGTCCGTGCCTGTTTCCCTCAAACCCGCGGTCCGACTGCTCGATTTCGCCACAGACCCGTGGTCTGATTTCTGCATTTTTTGTACTATTTTTGAACCCAGCCCCTTTGCTACAATATTTTCTGCATCTGCACAGCCATCTGTTCTACCTGTAGCCTTCCCTACATCCTTTTCTGCAACATCATTTCTGTTCCCTTTTACAGAATCTGTTTAAAATTTCAGCATTTTAATTCAGAAAATTTTGCATGTTAAAGTTGTGAATTCAGTATTATTGTTAGTTAGAAAGTTGCCCCCTTGGGTGGCACTTCTATTTTGGGTTCATCACCTCACGAGCACACACTCTGTCACATAATTCAAGTGAGCCTTAAAAAACTACTTAACTCAACCAATATTCTAACCCCACTTGGGGAACACAAAAGAATCTTTGTAGTTAGGTAGGATCGGGGGGATAGGCTTCCAATAACACCCCTCCGTTACTTACACTTGAGACATAGCTTTTGTCCAATTAGGGAACCAAAATCCCCTAGTACTTTTTAACACGGTCACAACCAGTTTACCAGAGGGCCTCTCCCTTAGGAGGGTTGAAGTCGCGAGACTGGTTCCGGAGGCCTGAGTGGAATACCGCACTCCATTCAGTAACTGAAGGGCTACCTTTCGCAGTTCTCGGGATATCCTTGTATAGGGGTATTGCGGTAAAAGGACCAAACGACAGATTCACCTTTCTGGACGTGTCATGAATGGGGTATCTTAGTTGCCATTCTTCTAGGATTGACTACCCGGTGTCCCTCCCGGTAGGGGGATATCTTAGCCACTTGGATTTCCTATTCATATTGTCTGACTTGGATTTCATCACCTTGCACAGGATATGTCTAGTTGAGTCAGAATACTTTTAGTTAGGTGTTTGCATGATCCCTTACCCCCTTTTGGTCTAGTGAGTCCACCATTTTTATTTTTTATTTTTAGGAAACCTGCTGCTTGTTGGTATTCTGACCATTTCTGTTGACACTCCACCTATTGTAGCACAGCTATTACAGTGGGTGTTTTGAGTTGGTTGTTGGCCTGAGTGCCCTATTTTTCGAGCTCTCCTTCTGCACACTCGGTTGCATTAGTATTTTTGAGCTGTTTTTTACCCACCTCAACCCACAGAGATTTGACACCATCTGTCACCATTGAGTCCCCGAGACATTCTCGGCGCCTCAGGGGCGAGCCCCCACAGCACGGTTCACTTGACACCACCCGTCATCGACACAGATCATCCTCACTTGATACCACTTATCATAGATCTCGAGCCTTCTCACTTGACTCCACTCGTCAGCGGCATAGGACTCCGTCACCAGATATTGACGCCCCTTATTTTACCTCCGATTCTGAGCCAGAGTCTGAGAACCCCATTTACACTGCCCCTACTAGCCCCATGGCTGGCATGACTTCCACTCCTGTCTTTGTAGGGACCATTGGTGGCACATCCACCACTACACCAGTTACCACACCTGTTTTGGGTATTCCCTCCATGGGGCCCCCATCTACCGTTCCCCTCACGGCACCTACTCCAGCAGTGGGAATACCTATTTCCACTCCATCAGTGGCTCACACTACCCATGGGGGTGCAGGACCATCCTATACCACCTTAGTTCCCCCACTTGGGGGAAACCTCCCTAACACTACCCCTCCACTTGGGGGCATTCGCCCCAACTTGGTCCAACCCACTACTGTGTCACATCCTTCTTCCAGTTTGCCATTCATGGCTAGCCTCAACCTGCCTGACCTAGCCAGATTGACCAACGACCCTCTCCAACACAACCCTACGTGGCCTCACATGCCCACCAACCTCCCCTCTGACATCCCTAAGTTCGAGGGCAAGGCAGGTGAGGACCCACAAAAGCACATTATGTTCTTCCATCTATGGTGTTCCTCCAACTCCATTGTGGATGAATCTATTCGCCTCCGTCTATTACAGCGCACCTTCACTGGCTCTGTAGCCAAGTGGTATATCGAGCAACCCCATGGAACCCATGCCACCTTTGTTTCCCTTGCCTCAACCTTCCTGCAGTTCTTCCAGTTACCTGTCCGCTATGACGCGGGCGTTGAGATCCTCCTATCGTGCAGACAAAACACGGCTACCCACATCACGGACCACATTCATGAGTGGCGTCGATGCCGTAGCTTATGCAAGATCAAATTAGACGACCGTATCTTCCTAGATTGGTTCCTCAAATCCCTTCTTCCTGTCATTGCTAAGGATGTGGCATCCGAAAGACCCCAGTATGAAGAAGAGGCCATCCTTAAGGCCCAACAATTCGACCTCATCTACGCCCAGTCGGGTTATCTCTATACCATTATACCTGACGCCCCTCGCGGCGATTCCTCCTAGCATGATGCGTCGGGGGCATCCCACGCTGCCGACGGCATCATTGGTTGTGTCTCTTCACATCCTCAACCATTTTCCATCGCACGTCCTACCCCTGGCCCTGAACTTTCGGGGGCTACCTCACAGTCTGGAGCAACCAACTCGTATGCTCCCATGACACATCACCACCATTCCCATGAACCCTCATGTCCACCTCAGTGTTTCGGTCATACGAATCCTGCTTACGCCCCCCCAGTCGCACCTCAGCCCTACTACCACCAGCAGGCTGCACCAGCCCCTGCGCCTTCACAAGCCCAACCCGCTTATTACCCGCCACAGGCAGCCCCTGCAGCAAACCCACAACCCGCTCCGCAGCCCTATCAGCAACCCCCTCAAGTTGCTGCCCCTGCGCAGCCTCCACCTACATATCATCCCTCGCAACCTGCTCCAGCACCTGCGCAACCTCAGAATCCACCTACTGCCCAAGGGCAAGTTTACGCCCAACAAAACCCGCAACAAAACCAGAACAACCAACGCAACCAGGGCCAACAAAACCGCGGCAAGGGCCGAAATCGTGGAAACAACCAACCTACAGACCAAGCTAGTCAACCCCCTAATCCCCCCGATAATAATAATGCGGCCCCTGCTAACCAAAACCCTGAACGCCCGCCCAAACAGGCTAAAAACCCCAATTTGCGAACCAACCATCCTTGTTCTATTTGCGGGGTCTATGGCCACTACACACATGCTTGCCCACACTTGGAGTGAGCTCGGAAACTTTGGGTTGATGATGCCCACCGCCAAGGGCATGCGGCTCCTCAAGCACCACCTAACCCCCCACAACCTCAGCATCCACCTTTGGCGCTGCAAAACCCCTTACCAAACCAAGGCGTAGTGAACACTCAACCGTTGGCTCCCCCTCAAGCCAACGCGCCAACCCAACAACAAATCACTTACGCTGCTCTGGATCAACCCATGATTGACTCAGGTACCCACCACTTGTTGATGATGTCCTCTGATGAGGTCAACCTCCATACCCGGCGGAACCAATATGGCTCCACCCCTGAAGCCCCTCCCACCAATAAACCCACTAATGCTCAGCCCACTGATCAGGCGTTACGTATACCTCCACCTCCATTAGATGGCGCTCCCAAAGCACCTCGTTTCCCGCTTCGCCGTATCAACAATAACCCCAATGCGCGAGCTGCGTCAAACTACAACATTGTCGATGACTTAGCCCAATCTCCCACAGCCATGTCTGTGTTAGAAGTCTTAAAAAACTGCCCTTCGCAGTGCAAGATTTTACTCTCAGCCATTGGGGCTATCGATCCAAATGATTTGAATTTAATGGCATTTGATTTGGACCAATTCGAACCCCGCATGCCTTCCACTTTAGCATTCCAAGTTTCTATTTCCATTTGGAATTTTGTCATCCATCGATGCATTATTGATGAAGGTGCCTCTACATGTGTCATGTCCACCTCCATCTGGCAGAAATTGGGATCCCCCCCTCTCCAGCAGTCCACTACTGCGTTGCGAGCCTACGACGGCCGTTCGGCTCAACCACAAGGCCTATTAACTAACGTCCCCATCTAGCTGGCTGGAAAAACCGTCCTCATCGACATCGAGGTTATTAACGCACAGCTTGATTATAACCTTTTACTTGGCCGCAGCTACATGTACGCGATGCGGGCGGTTGCTTCTTCCGTTTTTCATACCATGATGTTCCCCAATGAGGGATGCGTGGTCAAGGTTGACCAACTCACCTACTATGATCCCAATGCCCCTGTGGCACCCGAAAATGTTCTCCCCATGGTTGAACAACCTGTTTCGGGTGCCACCACCTCACTTGTTTCCTCTATGGGGCCCAGATTTTACTCAGACGTGCCAATGACCTCGACTTTCCAATCTATTCCACCCCCGTCACCCGCCACTGACGTGTTTGACCTATGTACCTTGTCCCATAACACGCAAACTCCTACTAATCAACCGCCCTTGTTGCCTAAACCTCCTTTGGTACCTAGTCACATTGGTGTTACACCCATCCATACCATTCCTTTCCTCATCCCTCCCTCAGGAGTAGTTAGCGCCCCGGTCATGGCTACCCTCAGCCTCCCTGGGTTAACATTAGGATTACCCATTTGGTATCTTTCGCCTCCCATTCCATATGTCGTCCTGCAACCGGTGTAACCCATTGTCACTACTAGTCAACCACCTCCTGGTGTCGCTACCCCGTTGTCCTCCACGAACCCCCCCCCTCCTCTTACCAAACCAATTGGGGGCAGAGGCCCCCAACCTTACACTGCTGTCCCACCTCCCAAGACAGTCAAAAACCCCCTTGTGTTTCGTGCTCCTCCCAAATGCTCGCTGTGTGATGAGTTGGGCCATGCGACTCACCAATGTCCTCAGTTACCGGCAGTACAGGAACACATGCAAATGCTTGACGACGACCCCACTATCCCGCTTGTCCAACTTGATCCAACCCCTAAGCCTCACGACAAATCCCTGTGCACTAACCACCCCTGTGCCATATGCGGTGTTTACGGGCATTACACACATCATTGTTCTGATCTCCCCGATTACAGAGCAGCTCTCTTTGAGATGAACAATCTGGATCTTAAGACGGCACCACCCACCATTGAGGAGATCCACAACCCGGTTTCTTCCCCTTCCGGAGAGGATAATACCGTTTATATGTTCTCTTCCGCCACTACTCCCTTGTCAACCGATTTGACGACACAAACTTTCCGTACTTATGAGGAAATCCTCGAGGCTCTCACTGCCCCGGAGTATCCCTGGGATGACATGCACCATCGTTCCTACTTCCTCCCAGATGAATCCTCCTCTAACACTGTTACCCAATTTGCAGTTGAATCCAAAGACTTCCTTCCCCCCAAGGTCGACTGGTTCAAGGACCCTATTCCTGCTCCTGATGCCTTCGAGGAGGGTAACATGGCCAACATCTCACCTGTCATCCAAATTGATATCGCTGCCCCAGAAAGCAACCCCCTCAGAGTCTTCTTATTGCTTTCGGACTCCTTAAAATTGAAAGCAACCACGAGCATGAACTGTCCTGGGCTCGTAAAATCCACACGATAGTACCATTCCATTACTTCAGAGTCTGCTTATTGCTTTCAGACTCCTTAAAATTGAAAGCAACCATGAGCATGAACTGTCCTGGGCTCGTAAAATCCACACAATAGTACCATTCCATTCCTTCAGAGTCTTCTTATTGCTTTCAGACTCCTTAAAATTGAAAGCAACCACGAGCATGAACTGTCCTGGGCTCGTAAAATCCACACGACAGTACCATTCCATTACTTCAGAGTCTTCTTATTTCTTTCAGACTCCTTAAAATTGAAAGCAACCACGAGCATGAACTGTCCTAGGCTCGTAAAATCCACACGACAGTACCATTCCATTACTTCCGAGTCTTCTTATTGCTTTCAGACTCCTTAAAATTGAAAGCAACCACGAGCATGAACTGTCCTGGGATCGTATAAATCCACACGACAGTACCATTTTATATACACACTTCTTCTAGTTCCCTAACCCATGAAGAAGTCCCCCCATGCCTCTTGGCACTATGATCGATCCTCTCGGCAGCACCCCCAATTAGGCCGCCTTTGTTCAGAGAATTCTGCAGTCTCCTACCATTTCACCACAGCTTGAGTCTCCCTCAGCCCAGTCACCCTCCCATATCCAATACAGCTATGATCCCCTTACCACCAGTCAGTTTCATATGCTGCCCGATCATCCCCGCCATCATACTCTGAACAAAGGAAGTTTGAGTCCACCCACTCTACTTGCCCAATTATTCCCCCCAGTTTATCAATCCTGCCATCAGTACTATCACATTTCGGTTTTCTACCTTGCGCTCCTGTCAAGGAAACATCATTGCCTTGATAGTTGCAGGTCTCCCTCTATCGACGACAGCCCCTCTATTCCAGAGGATAGACCCAGAGGCCCCTGCGCCTTGGACCCATCACCATCTGTGGTGAGTGCCTACGGACCATTTTGGGAGGAGTCATCATTGCCTCTCCGAATGGTTGTTTCTCACATGCTCGACTTCATCACCTTGATCACATCGTTGAGAATCGCACAGGATTTATATCCCTTCCATTATTTGTCGAAGACCCCGGATTTCCCCTGACTCTAGCACATTGGTGAGTCACTTCGGAACGCCCAGTTATATGTTCCCGTGGATGTCCGGGCTGCGTTGGCGATTGTATTCGGAAGCCATCCAGTTCCATGCTTCCTTAAGTACCCAGTTTAGTTCCAGTTCAGTGTACCATTGTGAGTATGACCCTTGTCACTATGATCCAGCAGCTCATCAGTTCCTTTGGTACCACATTCAGTAGCATTGCTGTCATTCCAGTGCATCAGTTTTTCAGCTCAGACATGGTCAGCCCAGCAGTATGTCCCAGATTTGTGTCCCTTCTGGACCCTTATGATATACACAGTGGTTTTTTTATGTATCCTACAGGTCGCTCTTTTCGGGCCTCACAGTTATTTTTATGTATCTTAATACGAGCATGGGAATGCCCGCCTCATGCATCTATTGAGATTCTTCCTCATTCAGTATTTGAGGCCATGTATATGTCAGGTCCCCATATTTTGGACCCCATTGTTATTATTATGTTATATCCTGATACGAGCATGGGAATGGATGCCTCGTCCATATGATCAGATGATTCCTCATCCATTATTGAGGTTATGTACTTTTAGTTCTTGCAGTTGGTTCGGGATCATTGTTCCGGGATTTTGTTTGTTTCTTCTCTTCTCCACACCCCAGGAACACCATTTATGACTTATGATGTCCATCGGCCATACGATGAGCTCCTGCCCTCGCACATCAGGGGGCAATCTGTTAACACCCAAAAAGTGTTCACTACCTCATCTACCCCACTACATGGCTCATTTGTCCATTTTTCTACCATATTTCCCTTAAAAACCCCTTTTTTCCTCCAAAAAATCCAAAATTCCTCTAAAATAGAAAAAATCCCACTAAAAAGCCTCCAAAAGGCCTAAAATGCCCCCAAAAGGCCATAAAACCATCAAAAAAGCCTAAAAAGGGAAGAAAAAATATAAAATAATGAGGAAAAGGAGGAAAAAAACCTATATAGCTTCCCTAAACCATATGGTTTCCTAAACCATGGGCTAGCACTCCACCACTGAAAAACTATAAATAGGTGATGGAGACCCCTTATTTCATATCCACAATCATAAGCACCCTTACTCTGCTAAAGTAGCTCTTGAAACCCTAGCTCACCCTTGAGCTACTTTCACCTTGAGAGCCCCTTTTGGCCCATTTCCACCTTCGGAGAAAGAGAAGGAGCAAGTTGGAGCTTGGAGCAACCCTCTTGGATCACTGCAAAGGGCTTCACCAACCTTCACATTGGAGGTAACATTAATACAAAAGCCATTATTTACATCTTGTTTTTCTGTTTCATGCACATGTTTAGAGTAATTTATATTTTTGTTTTAGCATTTTAATTTACACTTACTGAACTGCTACTAAGGAGTCCCTTCTCCTTAGTAGATGCTCATTCGCACATGCTAGGGGTAAAACCCTAGCCACAGGCCTCACCATGGATTTGGTCATGTTGTGTTTTTGATTAGGAATGGTCACCAATGGTATATCGGGACATGCGGCATATATTTAATTATGGCATCATGTAAACACGCTTTTTAATTAAATAACTCAACCAGCTATGTTCGCAGCAACTAAATTGAGAAAGGGAATGATTCCAAAGGATAAGGAAAAGGGGGAGGGGGGATGTGGAACATTGAGTCACGAGGAAAAAGTCTATGTGTCGCCACCTCCCTTGGTTAATTTTCTGTTTGTTAGCTGAGGCAGTGATTGGCTGGCAAGCAGACCACTACCACGCCACGCTTGCTCTCCTCTCCACGACGTGGGAACCGTTTCTTCCCCACTCCCTCGGATCTTGGTCGTTCGTCTTCCTCATGCAGGATGGGGGAGTAAAACGTTTTACCAACCGTTGTGTGGGGGTTCGCCTTCTCTCTCTCGCGCTGATTGCTGGTCTATAATTCGTTTTTCTTCCATCCACACAGAGAACCGACTTTTGCCTCCACGCATTGGACTGTGTACTGTTTTCGTTCACCATTCGGATCGCAAGGGAAATTATTGGGATTGCTTTTCCACGAATTCATGGAATCGGGGGTGATTATTCCTGTGAATCTGCATTGAACTGTGTATGTTGGCCATGACTTTTGATCATTTTCTGATCTGTGTAAGTTTTCCAGCGAAATTATTGAAGGTTGGATCGCTGTGTGTTCATCGGATTGGTCCCTAGACTATTTTTGGGTTGGTGAATGATGGCTTGAGATGCTTGACAAACCTGGTGGAATGAGAACCACACGGACAGAGCTATTGAGCTAGATTACTTCTCCACAACCCTTGAAGAGCACTGGAGGGAAGATCAAGGTCTGAGGGACTGCGTTGCAGAGAAGGGGCTGACTTCCTTGTGTTGGGTGTGTGTGGGTGTTCTAGAATCCAGGCTGGTTCTGGTGTTGGTGTCTGCAGCTTTTCAGTGAGCTCACCAGCTTAGCATTAGCCTTTCACCAGCTCCTGTTCCCCTGATAAACCCAACTGTGTTGGCTTGGCTAAACTATGTACCCTTGTTGTGTTGTTATTCCTTGCTATGTGTAAGCCTGTTAGTTCCTTATTCCTTGGGGAGTCATGGCCGGCTCGGGGGTGGCAGCATTGTTGAAAGATCTAGGAGCGTGCTAGCCTATGGTTGGGTGGAACGTTGCAGCGACATAGCTGGTTGCAGAACGATTTCTTTATAAAGATAAGTAATCTTCTCTGTTTTACTTCTGTAATCCTATTTACTGTTAATGATCATGATGAACATGTTGAATGCTTGTATGAATGTATGTTACTTCCGCTGTGTATGATAAATAATCCTGTATGCATGTTTTAATTCAAGCATTTTATTTCAGCATTTCAACAATGATAATGAATGTACACGTTCATGGGGCTAGATGCCCAAATGTTTTGGTGTGTAGTAGCGTCCTCTTTGCCAGTCGGAGGGTCGAGGACGTTACAGCGTGGTATTAGAGCTCATGTTGCAGCATGGGCCTGAATGGACCACCAAGATGTAGTAACAGAAGCTGGATTGCTTTCTGCCCAGCAAGGATACAAAATTTGATGACAGCAAACTTCTAAAAATTGCCTAAGTGTTGATAGTCGGAACACTTAGTGGTTCAGACTTCCGACGTAGCGGAAGGGTTAGTGGAAGAGACTTCTGCAGTAGCGGAAGAGCTAGCAGAAGCGTTCCCGACGGAGGATGTTTGGAGGGAAAATTTGAAAAATTTGGCTACGTGTTGAAATCGTCGGCTATCGAAAGAAATTAGTTGTTCGTCCGTCCGCCGTTGCGGAAGTCAAAGTCACTAGAATTCCGACGAGAAAGAACTTTCGATGCCGGTCAAAGTAAGTTCACCGATCGGAAGGAGACAGTAGTTCGAGTGTCTGCCGTTGTGGATGGAGAAATGACTAGGCGTCCGACAAGAAAGACCTCTGACTGCTGATGTCGCAAGAAAATTAAGTTGAAAATTTTTCTAAGTATAGAAGATCATCGGCCAATCGGAAGCAGAAAGTGGTTGAATGCCTGCCGTTGCGGAAGCCAAAACCACTAGCCTACCGATGAGGAAAGACTGCCGCAGGAAGAAGATAGCGGTTCGAGCGTCCGCCGTTGCGGAAGACAAAAGCACTAAGTCTTCCGACGAGAAAGACCGCCGATGCCTAAAGTTCAAGATTTTTCTAAGTAAAGAGTGGCCATCGGAAGAATTTAAGTGTTATGTGTGCCGCCGTTTTGGAAACCAAGAGCACTAACCTTCTGAAGGGTTAGAGGATCCGATTTCCGATGTATAGCAGAAGAAGCTAGTTGTTTCAACAGCCGATACAGCGGAGAATTTAGTGTTTTGGATTGCCGAAACGTCGGAAAGATAGTTGGGATGAGACCCGATTCTGCACAGGGAAAATTTGAGTTTTCAGTGGGATTTTTCCAGCAAATTTTGACTGTTATTCATTGGGATTTTCAGTTGTTTTTCAATGAATTTGCAGGGCTAAAAGGGAGAAAAATAGCAGCGTTTTCATGCGCCAGATTACGCAAAAATTAAATATTTACAAAAAAAAAAAAACGAGGGTGCTACCCTTGACCCGCCCTGCAGTGGTGTAGGGAATCCACAAGGGGGCAAGCCCCCTTGACCCCCGTCGTCCCCCTCAGATAGACGTTCTTTGATGAAGGAAATCTTGTGTTTGGGAAAATTTGTTATTTTATGATTTTTTTTCCAAGAAAAAGGTAAGTAGTTTGATTTATATTAATACTATGCATCTAATAGTTTGCTACTAACACATTGCAGAACTATAGATAACTTCCAAGAGCAGTACTCCAGAAAGAATAGTGTGGTAAAGCTAGAGGTGGTTCAACCATGAGAACCTAGGATGGGTATGATGCTCAGAATTCTTATGAGCACGCAAAAGATGCCATGGGAGAAAATGTCCGTAATAGGAATGATGACATTGAGTCCAATGGAAGGAGATTCCAAGAGACACCATCAGATGTTGCAGCCACCATGAGAATCTTAATAAAAGCCCAGGAAGAGCAGCAACAGTTGAATGCTGCCATATTGGAAATTTTGACAGACTTGTAGAAAAAGATAGATTCTGGACGAAGTACAACAAGACCAGAAGGCAGTAAGAGCAGTACTAGGAGAAGGAGAAGGACTTCTAGTGGATCATCTGACTTCGAAGAATCCAGTGGAGGTACAAGCTCCTCTCCTCATAAAAGGAAAAGAAGAAGACACCTTAAGGATCGCTCTCGAGATGATTTTAGGAAAGCTAAACCTCCTACATTTGAAGGTGAGATAAAGACTGGACAAGAGGCTGAAGCTTGGCTTCTTGGGATAAAGAAGTACTTTCAGGTGCAGGTTTATTCAGGAAACATGAAGGCACGAGTTGCCATATTCAATTTGAATGGAAGGGCATCCATTTGGTGGGAACACTTCAAGCAAGTAAAGAGGATTAGTGAAAGGAGACTTAAGTGGAAACAGTTCAAGAAGTATTTCAAGCAAAAATACCTCTCTGAACGGTATTATGATGACAAGATTAAGGAGTTCCATGAGCTGAGATTGGGACAGCAAACCATGGATGATTATGCAAATAAGTTTTTGGAGCTATTGAGGTATGTTCGGTACATTAGAGATGAAAAAGTGAAGGTCCAATGGTTCCTAAGTGGATTGCCTCAAGATTACAAAGATAGAATTGAGTTCTATGAGATGAGAACTCTCGAGGAAGCAATAAGAAAAGCTAAGTATTGTTATGAGCAAAGCAAAGGTAAACTTGATTACCATAAGGCATGGAAGGACAAGAAGAATGAAAAGTTGGACCAAAGAAAGAAAGGTTTCAAACCTTCTAGATTCAAGAATCAGCAGAAGCATCCCTCCCAAGCTGCGAGTGATCCAGCTGGAGTGACAAGTGGAAAGCCTAAAGAGCCACATCCGAATAAAGGTCCACTCAAATGTTGGAAATGTGAAGGACCTCAGTTGCATAGAAATTGTCCACTCAAGAATGAGAGTGCAAGACCAGATTATAACATTCAAGAAGCAGAAACAGTGGGTCAAGTAGCAAGGGAAGTCCCTAGGATTTATGCAACATTGGAGGACCGCCATGCAGATCACTAGTCAACTGTGGTTGAAGTAGCAGGTAAGATTGTTGAGCAATCTGTTTCTATTTTGATTGACCCTGGTTCTACGCACAGTTACATTACCCCTAGAGTAGTGGATATTTGTGCTTTTAAGAAGGCAAAGCATAGGAAGTCTTGGTTAGTTCAGCTAGCCACTGGAACTAAGAGAAAGGTCAGTGAAATAGTAGAGAAATGTCCATTGGTCATGGATGGGTTGGTCACTTGTATAGATCTGAATGTTCTACCGCTTGGTTCCTATGATGTTCTCATTGGGATGGATTGGTTAGAATCTCACAGGGTGAAGCTTGACTGTTACAATAAGACTTTCGAATGCATGATTGAAGAAGGGAACCTAGTAGTTGTGAAAGGCATTCCAAAGGTGATTTCAGTACAGCAGGTTTCAGCAATGCAGTTAAAGAAGTTCTGTAGGAAGGGTTTCCAGTTGTATGCAGCTCATATTTTGGAGACATTAGGAGATGAAACTCTTAGGTTGGAGGACTATCAGGTGTTACAGAAATTTAGGGATGTGTTTCCTGATGAGATTCCAGGGCTTCCTCCAAAGAGGGACATTGATTTCACTATTGAACTTGTGCCAGGATCAGCACCAGTGTCCAAGGCACCCTACAGAATGAGTACACCGGAGATGCTAGAGTTGAAGATGCAACTGCAAGAGTTGTTGGAAAAGAAGTATATCCGACCGAGTGTATCTCCTTGGGGAGCACCAGTTCTGTTTGTAAAGAAGAAAGATGGTACACTCAGGTTGTGTATTGATTACAGACAATCGAACAAGGTTACAGTGAAGAATAAATATCCTTTTCCTAGGATTGATGACCTCTTTGATCAAATGAGAGGAGCAAATGTATTTTCCAAGATTGACTTGAGGTCTGGTTACCATCAGGTAAGAATCAAGGATGAAGACATTCATAAGACAGCCTTCAGGACAAGGTATGGGCATTATGAGTTTGTAGTGGTACCATTTGGTCTCACAAATGCACCAGCTACATTTATGTGCCTTATGAATAGTGTCTTCAGCAAGTATTTGGACAAGTTTGTTCTTGTTTTCCTTGATTAAATTCTTGTTTACTCTAAGAATGAGGAAGAACATGAAGAGCATTTGAGATTGACATTGAAATTGCTCAGGGAGCACCAGTTGTATGCAAAATTGAGCAAGTGCGACTTCTATAGAGATAGAATTTAGTATTTGGGTCACATTATCTCAAATGAGGGTATATCTGTGGACCATGAAAAGATTGAAACTATTATGAATTGGCCTACTCCAAGAAATGTGACAGCTGTAAGATCTTTTATGGGACTTGCAGGATACTACCGGAGGTTCATTGAGGGATTCTCCAAAGTTGCACATGCCATCACTTCTTTGCAAAAGAAAGGGATGAAGTTCAAATGGACATCTAGGTGTGAAGAAAGCTTCCAGAGGTTAAAGAGTCTTCTCACTAGTGCACCAGTACTGAAGGTTGCAGATCCAGAGAAAGATTTGGTAGTGTGTACCGATGCATGTGGACAAGGGCTTGGAGGATTCCTTATGCAAGATAACCACGTGATATGTTATGAGTCAAGAAAACTGAAGGAGCATGAGAAGAACTATGCCACTCATGATCTAGAGCGTGCAGCCATAGTACATGCTCTCAAGATGTGGAGACATTACTTGATGGGAAGAAGATTTGAGCTCAGAACATATCACTGTGGACTAAAGTATCTATTTGACTAGCCTACTCTGAATGCTAGGCAAGCAAGATGGCTGGAATTTTTTATGTGAGTTTGATTTTGAAATCAAGCACATAAAGGGGAAGGAAAATAAGGTAGCCGATGCACTCAGCAGGAAAGTACAGGAAATGCATGCGGCATCTCTTAGTATTTGCCAATCAGATTTGAGGCAGCAGATTGTTAATCAGGTTGCTGGAGATGAATTGTATGAACAGGTAAAAGACAAATTGCAGTAGCAAGGTCTTGAGAAGAGGTATGAAGGATATAAATTGGGAGAAGATGGACTTCTCACTTATAAAGGTAGAATTTATATTCCAGATGTAGCAGATTTGAGGAGAGTTGTCACATACCCCAATTTTGTAAAATTATGTAAATTGTTTTATTATATTTTGAGACATTATGTTAAACTTAATCCTAAGTAGGGATTGATGACTCAGCAGAGTCAAAAATTATGGAGTGTAATTCAGAATATTTTATTAATAATAAATAAATTGTGGAGACAATAGCATGGGAGAGCTGTTAAAAAGAGGTTACTGGTCAAACTGGTGGATGGAACTAGGTGGAAAGGCAAAAGACAAGTGACATCATCCTCAAACACTTCCTAAGTTGCAGGTGGAAACTTCCCTATATTTGGGGTCATGATTCCCCAAGAAAGTGGAATGTGAGCTGGTGGCTCATTAAATGACAGTTAACCCAACTAAGACCTAGGCAATCTTTAAAAGTACTCAATGAAGAGAGCTGAGGCTGCTCATTACTTTGATTCCAAAAAGAATTCATTCAGGTGAATGTGATTCAGGAATTTCATTGAGGAAAGAGGGAAAGACAGTAAGGAAGTGTTTTGAGAGTGTTTGCAGTAACTTGATTCTGATTACAGCTATTTGAGCTGAGAGAACTGACTGATAGTTCTGAGTTGATACTGAATTGAAGACTGTATCTGTTTTGCTGCACCTAGTTCCAGCTAGGGAGAACAGAGCAAGCTCGGGGGTCCTGAGAAGTCGCTGTCTGAGCGCTCTCCAGGAATTGGTAGGGAGGAACGGCCTCCCATTGCTGTTGTTGTCCACAGCATTAAACAGGTTCTTCATTCATTTCTTTATGTCTTTCTGAGTATAAATGGATAAATATCATAATTATTTACATGTCTGAGTAATTGTTAGTATCTGTAAAATTAGTATCTTGGTATGTTAGAAGCAAAACCTGTTAGTATCACTGTGTTTTTCCACATCTGATATCATTAGATAGTACTCTAGCACAGTATCTCAGTGTTTAGAAGAAGTATTCTTCTGAACTGAGTTTCCTAATTTACTTACAGCTATAACAAATGTCTTTCTGTTTAATTTATCGGCTATCTTTCTACAACTTTTAGTTAATCTAGAACTGTAACTCTGTTTCTCTGAAATATTAACTGTGCATGGAAAAGAGAGAATAAGTATGCTTACAGTATTTTTAGTAGTCTGGTAGTCTGTGTTATAGCAGAGAATGCTTATACCCAGATTTTTGTATACTCATGTTGTTTTCAGCTCGGTTAAAACATAATTCACAACTGTTACTTTTCAAATAGATGCTATTTTATATTTAAGTGTTTATATTGTTATTATACAGAGTTTACTTAATTATTACATAAGTACTATAAGAAATATTCAAATTTCAGAACCAAATAATAAGTATATGACATTAAAACAATACTCTTAATAACATCAAAGTAAAGTAATGTATTCCAGTAATTACTATGTAGCATGATGTTATATAAGTAATAATCACATACAAATAAAAATCTAGTTTATTAATATACAGAATGTAATTAATATAATATTTATATACTAGTCTTTTAATTTGTTTATAAAATAAATAAATGTTATTAAAGGAACTAGTATTGATAAAGAAATCACAATAGATTTGTATTATAATAATGATTATTATAATATAAAAACAATAATTTTACAACTGTAAAATAGGTTTAAAAACCCTAAACATATAACAGTATTAAAAGTCTGCAAGTTACCTAGATATTATGGGTTCTAAACAAATAATAATGCTTAAAATAAATTAGAAGTATATAACTGGACCAAAAGCAAGGATACAAGCACAGAACGCTCAATCATGGAGCTTAAGCATTATAAAATTAAGCAATAGCATAATGAAACAGTTATAACTAAAAACATTTACAGCTGGGCTATTAAAACGAAACGCAGTAAGTTTCCTTTGTGTTTATCTTTTTCTTTACAGCAGTAAGTAATTGCAAGAAGGGAAACCAGTTTTTCAAAGTATAAGTAAAACGGAGAGTAAAACTCTACTCAGTACAAAGTAATCACATAATAATTTAATACTTGTTCATTTTAATAACCCATAACTGTAAATGCAAGGCCTACGGCCTGTAAAAACAAAAAGAAATGTATTACTGTAAAAGCAAGGCTCGCGGCCTGTGAAAACCTTTTTTTTACACAATAGTAACACAAAGGCTTAAGCCTGTACTTTTTGTTTATAAAAACCCTGCAGTAATTAAAAAACCAGTTTACATCCACGGCCGTAGCTGGAAAACTCTTTATAGAGTTAGGGTTATACCCTCAACAATAACATTAAAAATTAACAGCTCAAAAACCAAGCAACCATCGCCATTCTTATGCAGAGGAAAGTATGTAAATACAGCCTCGGCCCAAGAGCTGTACATCTATTTTATCTCAGGGATTTACCCTGGTAAAACGATTTGAATAATCTACAGCTAAGTACGATAGCAGAGAACCAAGGAAAATCACGGAAGTGCACCCTGTCATCACAACCAGCAAGGAGATGTGCATGTTGGAACCAGGCTTACCCGTGGAGTTAGAAGCCAAGCGTTGGGCGTTCCTTTCTGCATTGAGGAGGTCAACCTGTCATTTAAAGAAACAGTCGAGGGTTAGAACCCTAGCTTTGGTATAGAAATATAATCTAATTTTTTACAAAGCTGTGAGTTAAGAACTGAACTTACCAGTGTTGTTTAAAAACGAACAGCTTTTGAAAAGCAATCGAGTAACCAGAGCCGAGTACCAAACCCTTTTCCTTTTTCTGCAAACAAACGAACTGGCAGAGAATCGAGGATCTCTTTCCAAATTGAGACTCAGCTGACAAGAATTCGATAGCCTCACAGGCATGCCATGACCAAATTGTCAACAGAGCTCATTGAAGTAACCCTTACATCTATAACGTTTGCAATGCTGCCTTTGACCGAGTCACAAACTTATGCACAGTACTGTAAGGCACGCAATGAAGGAAAGCTATAATGGAACAGTACCAGAGCAAGAATCGACCGTAACCACTAGCAAGGTTGTAGAGCTCAAGCCCGAAGGCGAGGGAGAGACTGAGGCAAGCAAAAGGGCGAGTCAACTTTATAAACATCCAATGCATGGCGAGGAGACAACCACGACAACTTTTAAATAATCGCTAATGAGTGGGTCAATTTGTTAATGTTCCAAATCATTTGTTTGGAAAACCAAATCACGGTATGAAGGCATTCATAAGGTCGAACCTTTGACATTGTCCTGCTTTACAAATTATACGTCGTAATGTTAGTCTCTATCTTATAAAACAATGCTTTGCAAGCAATAAACTATATTATGTCTATAATTTGCTATTGTAATAATTCTACAAAGTTATATTATGCATTACAATGCATACAATGTATTGTTAAACCTTTAACATATAAATTTTACATTGAAAACTATAACTATAGTATGGCTATATTATTAACAACCCTAGTTTGATGTTATAGTATAGATCTCGCTTGAGGGTAGACCTGTACTTATAACATATCAAATAAACTTTGTGTTATGAAGGTTATAAGAACTTGGATGTAGATTCAAGTTAATATGGTTCATGAAATTTTTATGCCAATTGGTTAAATACTCTAGTGTATTATTCAAAAACAAAAGAGACTAACATTTCTTTTTAAAGTTAAATATTGTTTATATAAGATAGTTTCTA
>LPNX011059522.1:10319-28015 GCA_001517045.1 Pseudotsuga menziesii | reverse complement strand
GTTCGCGGACCGCGGGTATGGGGCGGACTCGCGCGGTCGGACCGCGGGTTTGAAGGCAACAGTCGCGCGCAGATCGCGGGTTTAGAGGAAACAGGCACGGTCTAGGTCGTGGGAGTCGGGCTGACAGCGGCGGTCGGAGCGCGCCTGTGTAATGAACAGGCGCGGTCGGATCGCGACTGTGGGCTGAAAAAACGCGGTCGGGGTGCAACAGGGAAAGTTCAAAAACGCGTTTAGGACGCAGGAAAATGGCTGACAGCGGCGGGCTGGTCGCAGGTTAGGGCCTGAAATGTGCGGTCGGACCGCGACTGCGGAAGGAAAAAACGCGGTTTCCGGCGGCCAAAAATGACAGCCGAAAGTACAGTACGGAAAAAATAACTTAAAAAAGACAGTGGAGTCGCCAAAACTGTAGCTAGGGTTTTCACCCTAGGTTGTGCTGATGAGCACCTACTAAGGAATCTGGAATCCTTAGTAGCAGTTCAATGATGTATATGAATTAAACAAAAATAAACTAAAGCAAAGACTAATCTAAATATGTTTTTTAAGCTAAAGCAATAAAAGGTAAATAACATCAAACAGAAACAGTAGGGAAATGAATAATGATGATTTTTATTGATATTACCTCCAATGAGGAGGTTGGTGGAGTCCGTTGCGCTGGTCCGATGTCGGTGGCTTCGAGCTCCAAGCTGCTTCTTTTCCTTCTCCGGTGGTGAAAATGGGCCAAAAAGAGTTCTCAATGGTGAAAGTAGCTTGATGGTAAGCTAGGGTTTCGAGAATAATTTCGGCAGAGGTAGGATGCTTATGACAATGGATGTGAAATGAGGGGTCTCCACCACTTATTTATAGTTTTTTAGTGGTGGAGTGCTGGCCCATGGTTTTGGAAACCATATGGTTTAGAGCAGCTTGTTTAGGGGTTTTTCCTCCTTTTCCTCATTATTTTATATTTTTTCTTCCCTTTTGGGGATTTTTGCTATTTTTAGAGGAATCTTGGATATTTTTGGAGGAAAAATGGGTTTTTGGCCTTTTGGAGGCATTTTAGGCCTTTTGGAGGCTTTTTAGATGGTTTTATGGCCTTTTGGAGGCATTTTAGGCCTTTTGGAGGCTTTTAGGCCTTTTGGAGGCTTTTTAGATGGTTTTATGGCCTTTTGGAGGCTTTTTAGATGGTTTTATGGCCTTTTGGAGGCATTTTAGGCCTTTTGGAGGCTTTTTAATGGGATTTTCAGGGAAATATGGTAGGCAAATGGACAAATGAGCCATGTAGTGGGGTAGACGAGGTAGTTAACCATTTTTGGGTGTTAACATTTACCAAGATTTTTTATACACCTTCTCACAACTCCCATTGCATGCGCAATATCTTGTCTTGTGCACACCATGGCATACATCAAGGTGCAAACTCCTAATGAATACAGAACGTTGGACATATATTCTATCTCTTCCCTTGCATTGGGATGCATTTGGACACGTCTCCTTACTTTGTTTAAAATGATCGACAAAAGGGGTACTAAGTCGTTTTGCATTCTGCAACTTAAATATCTCAAACACCTTTTCTATGTGCTCACCTTGAGACAATGTCAAATTGTGATTTTTCTTGTCTCTTGTTATTCTCATACCAAATATTTGTTTTGCATTACTCAAATCCTTGATCACAAATGATTTAGCCAATTTCCACTTGAGCACATTTATATCCTCGATGTTAGACCCTACAAATAGAAGGTCATCCACATATAATAACAATATAATATATCTTCAATTAGCTAGCCTCTTGAAATAAACACAGTGGTCAGAATGGCATCTACTATAACATTATTTTGTCATAAACTTATCAAACTTTAAATACAATTACCTTGGATGTTTCTTCAGTCAATATAAGCTCTTCTTCAACCTACAAACCAAATTCTCCTTCACTCTGACCTCATACCCATGTGGTTGCTACATTTAAATATGTTACTCCACCAAATATGCATGGAGAAAGACTGTTTTTACATCTAACTGTTCAAGATGCAAACCTTCTACCGACACTAGACATAAAATAGTAATAATCGATGTCATTTTAAGAACACCAAAAAATATTTCATCAAATTCTATACACTTCTTTTGGCGTAAACCCATTTACCACAAGTCTAGCCCTGTATCGCTTCTTTCCTCCATATTATTCCTTCAACCTATAAGCCGATTTATCGTGCAATGGGCTTCTTCAATTCAACTCAACTAAATCCTAATTCTGGTTAATTACCAATGAGTCATATGTACCGAATAGGATCTTAAGGCCAACATTTAGGAATTGGATCGATACTCAACCCATATAATTTTGTATAAACCTCATTCAAAGCTTGTTGGAAGCAATCTTGTACATAATGTCAACATAGAAATGGACAGGAGTAGTAAGATAATGAAGAACATGTTAATAAAAATAACCTAACAAAACTTATCCTAAGCAACAATGGAAAGCGTCGTTATCCATGTAAAATATTATGAGTTCAAATGAATCCATTCAAACTAATAAATTATATGAACATTCGTTATTGCTATAGAATCCTATGTGAGAAAAATGTTAATGTGAGAAAAAAAAAATTAATTATAAACATGTGTAAAAATGTAGTTTATATATTCCTATTCAATTTTCTAAGTACTTTTTTAGTATAAGTAATATTTATTAATTGCTTATATTCAATGATTTAAGTATGTTAAAATAACCATATAGAATAACGGATGTTTGAGTTTTAGTTCTGTTACATTTATGATGTAAAAAAAGATCATCGTTACGTTGCACTAACCTTCTCACTATCTATATAGTTGATTGTTTTACCTAGCCTAGTTTTGTAACACCATTTTACAGTTCATATAAATTGTGTGAGCAGAATTGCTGAAAAGTCATAAGAGTTCGTCTTGTGTGTTTGGAGAAATTTATGAATACTAAAGAAAACATCTCATTAGAATAATCTCTAATCTCTATGAACAATGTGAAGGGTTTGTAAAGAAGCGACTCAACATAATTAATTCATTAATAATAGCAATCGTGTTTTTTTGAAATCACAAACAGTAATTAATAATACATTCCACCAAATGTTCCAGGCTGTGAAAAGAGGTGACGCATGCAATTAATTGATTGACCTTAACATAAATATTAGTAAGATAATTACAATAGATTCTACAAGTAGCGCCCACTGTAACACAATTACATAAAAAGTTTTTAAATTACTACAACACAATTACATAAAAAGTCATAAAAACGTTTGTAAATTATCATAGATACATTTTAAAAGTTGATTTAACAAGTATCTGAAGAATAGGTTCTAGACAATTAAAAGTTACTTTAGATACTTAATGGAATATAAGATCCATGGAAATCAACCTCCCTCATATGTAAAAATGGAAAAAATTACATTCAATATAGGTGTTATAAATTTTTATTTTTTTTAAATGTGATATACTTTTAGACCAACTTGGCTGTTTAAGAATTTGAATTTTGATGGTTAATATTGGAGCCTTTCAAAGATGAAGGGAAATATAAATAATTGTAGTTCTATTTACATAGTAATCCTTGGTTATTACAATAAGGTGGGCATTTAAGTAGAAAAGGATGTAAAGTCACGTATTTTTTATATGTATTTTGCTAGTAAGTGTCGAGAACAAATGTTGTGAGAAACCACAAATGTTTCGAGGGAAGGAGGGAGATTACATCATGATCATGCTACCCATTAAATTGGAGACTATTCTTAAGCCATTTTTATTTTATTCTATCAATAACCATTGTAGTGATTTGGTCCAAATGTTTTTTCTAACTCATCGTTTTTTCATGTCGTGTTCCTAGTGACACCTCTCTATATCAATGCATAAATTGATCTCACGATCAAGCGACTCAGTGGGTATTTCGTATTGGCAGAGTGGACAGGTGTTTTGTTTGAGAAAGGCAGGGAAGATGGTAGACACGGCTGGAAAATTGGATTCGATATGCCTCCTCGCCCAACTGAAAATGCTCATCGCAGATTGAACATGACGAATTGACACTGTTATTATCATTGATATGATCCTCCGAGATGGTTATGGATGCCAACTGCTCCTTTTCCTCCTTCTCCTCCTGGCCGCTGCATGAGTTGGCATCTCTTGATCTTCTTTGCACCACGTTTTCATATATTCTGCCGAACCAGTCCGATCGAGCTAAACCGGCCAGTCGCTCACGATTCTGCAAAGTGCCATCTACGCAACGGCTGCCAACGTTTTCTGTCCACTGACTCGAATTTGTCCTTCTTCCGTTCAGTGGTTTCTTCGCTTCTTTCTCTTTCTCGTTGCCCTTCCATTTCAATATCGCAAAAACTAAATAGCAATCGTCGAAAGAGGTGACGCATGCCATTATATTAGTAAGATCATTACAATAGTTTCTACATCTACCGCCAAGGCAAGTAGGCCTAAGGTTCATAGGAATGCCTACCCATTCATTAATAATCCTCAAGCAAGTATTTTCGAGCGCCCGTGCCTCTTAGTTGAGGTAGCCAATCTATCAAGGGTTGACGACGCCACGCCAGATGCACATAAGTATAGGGTAAGTGTAGGCAGCATAGTCAAATTTAATAGTAAGGATTCAGAGTAAAGGGTATAAGTGCCGACCCCCCAAAAACTAGTGTAACACAATTACATAAAAAAATTTTAAACTGCTAAAACACAATTACATAAAAAGTAATAAAAAAGCTTCTAAACTATAATAGATACATTCTAGACAATTACATATACAAAGTTTTTAAACTATCATAGATACATTTTAAAAGTTGGTTTAACAAGTATCTAAAGAGTAAGTTCTAGACAATTAAAAGTTGCTTTAGATACTTAATGGAATATAAGATCTATGGAAATCAACCTCCCTCATATGTAAAAATGGAAAAAATTACATTCAATATAGGTGTTATAAATAAATTTTAAAAAAAAAATGGTATAATTTTAGACCAACTTGGCGGTTTAAGAATTTGAATTTTGATGTATCCATGGTGGTTAGTAATGATCAAATTACATAGTTCTATTTACAGTGTGTGGTTGAAAACAATTATTGTTACCCATTCTCTTTCCCTTGAGACAATTGATTTTATAAGGTGAGGATGTGTATATGACTAGGAGGTGATGATGTGCATGCATAATAGTCCTTAATTGTGCCTACCACCTGAGGATATTTATGCATAATAATCCTTGGTTATTACAATCAGGTGGGGATTTAAATAGAAGAGGATGTAAAGTCATGTATTTTTTATATGTATTTTGCTAGTAGGTGTCGAGGACAGATGTTGTGAAAAACCACAAATGTTTCGAGGGAAGGAGGGAGATTACATCATGATCATGCCACCCATTAAATTGGCGACTACTCTTAAGCCATTTTTGTTTTATTTTATCAATAAGCATTGTAGTGAGTTGGTCCAAATGTTTTTTTTCACTCATCGCTTCTTCATGCCGTGTTCCTAGTGACACCTCTCTACATCAATGCATAAATTGATCTCTGCGTATTTTGTGATTCTATATGCATTCCATTATTTGTAGTTGCATGATATTGAGTCTTGTTTATATAGTTGTAGTGATTCCTATGAAGGCTCGAGCACTATTTTGGATGTTAATTAGTGTCCCAATTAGCGACCCAGCTAAGCTCTCGATTAACGTCTTAATTAGCATACCGATTGACATCCCAATTAGCTTCGTGATTAGCGTCCCAATTATCGTCCCAATTAGCTTCCATAGTCGCATCCCAGGTAACACCGAGAATAGCCTCCAAAATAACGTCTAGAATAGCACTAATCATAGGGTTATCTATATAGCTCTGGATTGCGTCATGAGTTATGCCACGAAAAAGAGCCGACATAGCTCCAAGTATAGAGCCAGCTATAAAGCCAGGAATTCCACTCTGAAAACATCCAACATAGTGCCAAGTACAGTGCCATAAAGTTTTAAAGGAACTACGCTATGAATTGTTAGCCATTTCGGAAGGTATAACACCATGAATGATTTTTTATATATTTTTTCCATGCTTTTGTATTTACGTATAGAACCTAAGTTCATATAGTTTTTTATAGGTGTCGTGGTTCATGTGTTCTGCCCCAAAGAGTTGCACATTCCCTACACATAAAATATTTAGCGTTTGAGTGATATATGTCGATGATTTTGGGAATTAACATACCAAGGATAGCTCTTGATTCCCATGTCATTGTCTAGGGATAAAAGGAAAGGAAATAGGACATAACATAGATTAATATGTGGCTCACATGCCATGTTTCATTGTTCGAGGCATCACACATGCCCATAATACATCACCTTTGGCCTCCAAGTTTGATACGGTGGTGATTTAAAAGTTTGAAAGACTTGATATGTTTCTTGGGCAGAAGGGAATAGCTTGGTGCAAAAACCTAGGTTCTAAGTCATACATCTCTACTCCTTACATGCCATGTGCAGAGCCTTAAGCCAAAACATAGATCATGCATACGCAATTTTTGGCATGTGAGTAGTATGTGGTGACACATTTAATGGTTTAGTACACCAAAGGTGGTCCTCATGAATCTAGTCATGTTCCAAGGTGAATATTTATAGTTTTAGTCCATAACATGTGGCTTTCAGGTTCTACATAGGCCATCCATAAGACCCTATACCATGTTTTCCTTGCGATAGGGATATCGTGGGCATTTTTGTGGTTTCTCACATAATCCATGCTTCTTGGTCACTAGTCCATGGTTTGAGACCAAAACCCATGTTCTTGATATAGATATTACATTTATCTATCGTTCTCATGTTCTTTTCCTAGTAACCAACTCTATCTCAAAGGAGATATGGTCACTGCATTGAGGAGGGGTACACTAGGGATGGATATTGAGGACCATTCCATGGTATACAAAAATAAGTTAGGACCTTCCATTGTAGCATTTTACTATGGAGCTCATGGTCGATGTATGTTGTCCCAAGCCACCATATTGGCCCTCTATAGGGAGTATTTGGCTGAGAAGTGGTACAAATTAGATTTTCAAAGCTCCCAAGCAATATGGATTGGCACGTATTTAGTAGACATGAATTAGAAGATATTTAAAAAACTATCAACATTATTTTGCACTAACCTTCTCACTATCCATATAGTTGATTGTTTTACCTAACCTAGTTTTGTAACACCATTTTACAGTTCATATAAATTGTGTGAGCATAAGAGTTTGTCTTGCGTCTTAGGCTACGTGTTTGGAGAAATTTACGAAGACTAAAGAAAATATCTCATTAGAATGAGTAATCCGTATGAATAATGTGAAGGGTTTGGAAAGCTAGGACTCGACATAATTAATGTAAAGAAACGACTCCACATAATTAATTCGTGATGAGCTCATGAAGCGAATAAGAAACGACTCAACATAATTAATTCATTATGAGCTCATAAAGCGAATCAACAAAATTAATTCATTCATTTATATGAGCTCATGATCAAGTGACGCAGTGGGTATTTTGTATTCTGCAGAGTGGACAGTTTTTGTTCGTTTGTTTGTTGAAGAAGCCATTTCAAAAGCCAGGGGCGATGGTAGACATGGGTGCAAAATTGGATTCAATATGCCTCCTCACCCAACTGAAAATTGTCATCGCAGAATGAGCATGAGGAATTGACAATGTTATTATCATTGATATGATCCTCCAAGATGGTTATAAATGCCAACTGCTGCTCCTCCTCCTTGACGCTGCATGAGTTGGCGTCTCTTGATCTTCTTTGCACGACATTATATAGCAATGTGTCCCATTTTATGACAAGTGAAGCATTTATTATTTGAGAAGTCTTTTTTTGGAATCCTAAAACCCTATATTCTTTTTGGGAGGATTGGTCATAACTCTTGATCTTCTTTGCATGACATTTTATAGCAATGTGTCGCATTTTATGATAAGTGAAGCATTTATTATTTCACAAGTCTTTTTGGGATCCTAAAACCCTATATTCTTTTTGGGATGATGGTCGTAACTCTTTCTCTTGTTCTTTCTTTTGGTATGGACTACCAATTCTTGATCCTCAGTTTCATTTAGCTTCTCTTCTACATATATAATTATTTATTCTTCTTGCACCTTAAAGCTTCTCGTATAGCTCTGTACTGTTTGTCATATTTTAACAAAATGAGAACTTCAAATGGAATTAGAATGAGTAGTACTTACTTGATAAATACACATTCTCCCTCACCTCCTTCACCCTGACGTAGGGCTTGATGTAGAAATCATATTTTTCTAGGTGGAATCACTCGTAGGGTTGAGTGATGGAAAATACACGCCTCCCTAGGGAGAGCTAAAATTTACCTTTCTTTTTCTGAGATTGATGATGGAGTCTCACGAACAGTGAAGCCCCAATTTTTCTTGGTCAAAAACTGAAACATCTTGGAATTCACTTATGTTTCCACATAAAGATGCGTCGTTTTGGGGAAAGTTGAGTGAGCCCTCTTTTCTATTTGATGTGTTGAGGTATTTGTTCGAAGTAACAAACCTTAGCTATGTAGTGTCTACTTTGAGGGTGGATATGATACGATGTTAAGTTTTCTTAATTGCTTAGATGATATCTTTAAGAAAAAATAACTCATATTATCACTAAAATAATAACCAGCACATAAACACAGAGAACACAAATATTTTCCTTCGGGAAACCACAAGGTAGAAAACCCCACAAAACCCTCACAACTACTTCTCTCTTCCTTATGGCACACTTGTTGTACTCTCTTGCAAACTATCTTGAGTGAGTGTGTTCAAATGTAGCGTAGCACCTACCTATTTATTTTTCTCACTTGACTTCTCCTAGAACCTAATAGGGGCTACTTGTCTAGCAAGACACCAAAACTAACATTTATTATAACGACACTTAAGTACTATTGACTAGAATTACATCCAAAGGTTTACATTGGTTATTTCAATGAATCTTACATTACCAAACTCATGTCGTGATGGAGGAGTACAATCAATACATTTTCAATATCTTCCGAAGTTGAAATATTTTAAGAGTAAAGACATACATTGTGGTGCTCCTCTTGTTGTATTTATCACCTTCCATATCTACATCAACATATCTGTGTAGAATAATTTGTGAACCTCCAAAACATAAAGCATGAGAGGTGGTACCTATCAAATACCTAAAAAATCCATTGTAGTGCTTTACAATGCACTTTACCAAGATTTTCTATACACCTTCTCACAACTCCCATTGCATGGGCAATATCTTGTCTTGTGCACACCATGGCATACATCAAGGTGCAAACTGCTAATGAACACAAAACCTTGGACATATATTCTATCTCTTCCCCTGCGTTGGGATGCATTGGGACACGTCTCCTTACTTTGTTTAAAATGATCGACAAAAGGGGTACTAAGTGGTTTTGCATTCTGCAATTTAAATATCTCAAACACCTTTTCTATGTGCTCACCTTGAGACAATGTCAAATTGTGATTTTTCCTGTCTTTTGTTATTCTCACACCAAATATTTGTTTTGCATTACTCAAATCCTTGATCACAAATGATTTAGCCAGTTTCCATTTGAGCACATTTATATCCTCTATGTTAGACCCTACAAACAGAAGGTCATCCACATATAATAACAATATAATATATCTTCCATTATCTAGCCTCTTGAAGTAAACACAATGGTCAGAATGGAATCTACTATAACATTGTTTTGTCATAAACTTATGAAACTTTAAATACAATTACCTTGGAGATTTCGTCAGTCAATATAAGCTCTTCTTCAACCTACAAACCAAATTCTCCTTCACTCTGACCTCATACCCATGTGGCTGCTACATTTAAATATGTTACTCCACCAAATCTCCATGGAGAAAGACAGTTTTTACATCTAACTGTTCAAGATGCAAACCTTCTATCGACACTAGACTTAAAATAGTAATAATCGATGTCATTTTAAGAACACCAAAAAATATTTCATCAAATTCTATACAATTCTTTTGGCGTAAACCCATTTACCACAAGTCTAGCCCTGTACCGTTTCTTTCCTCCATATTGTTCCTTCAACGTATAAGCCGATTTATCTTGCAATGGGCTTCTTCAATGCAACTCAACTAAATCCTAATTCTGGTTAATTGCCAATGAGTCATATTTACCGAAGAGGATCTTAAGGCCAACATTTAGGAATTGGATCGATACTCAACCCATATAATTTTGTATAAACCTCATTCAAAGCTTGTTGGAAGCAATCTTGTCCATAATGTCAACATAGAAATGGACAGGAGTAGTAAGATAATGAAGAACATGTTAATAAAAATAACCTAACAAAACTTATCCTAAGCAACAATGGAAAGCGTCATTATCCATGTAAAATATTATGAGTTTAGATGAATCCATTCAAACTAATAAATTATATGAACATTCATTATTGCTATAGACTCCTATGTGAGGATAGACATCTTATTACATAACATCATTGCAAAAACATACGAAGATGATAAGCCTAGATTGTACAAACTCCGAGGCCACATCAATTAGCCTGATATTTAGTAGATATGAATTAGAAGATATTTAAAACATGGAGTAGAAAAATGTTAATGTGAGAAAAAATAAAATTTAATTATAAACATGTGTAAAAATGTAGTTTATATATTCCCATTCAATTTTCTAAGTATTTTTTAGTATAAGTAATATTTATTAATTACTTATATTCAACGATTTAAGTATGTTAAAATAACCATATAGAATAACGGATGTCTGAGTTTTAGTTCTGTTACATTTATCATGTAAAAATAGATCATCGTTATGTTGCACTAACCTTCTCACTATCTATATAGTTGATTGTTTTACCTAGCCTAGTTTTGTAACACCATTTTACACTTCATATAAATTGTGTGAGCAGAATTGCTGAAAAGTCATAAGAGTTCGTCTTGTGTGTTTGGAGAAATTTATGAATACTAAAGAAAACATCTCATTAGAATAATCTCTAATCTCTATGAACAATGTGAAGGGTTTGTAAAGAAGCGACTCAACATAATGAAGGGTTTGTAAAGAAGCGACTCAACATAATTAATTCATTAGGAGCTCTTCAAGCTAAACAATGTGAAGGGTTTGTAAAGAAGCGACTCAACATAATTAATTCATCATGAGCTCATGAACATAGTTAATTCATTAATTATGAGCTCATGAACCGAATCAACATAATTAATTCATTTATATAAGCTCAGGATCAAGCGACTCAGTGGGTATTTCGTATCGGCAGAGTGGACAGTTTTTTTGTTTTAGAAACCATTTCAATAGGCACGGGCGATGGTAGACATGGCGGCAAAATTGGACTCGATATGCCTCCTCACCCAACTGAAAATCCTCATCGCAGATTGAGCATGACGAATTGACACTGTTATTATCATTGATATGATCCTCCGAGATGGTTATGGATGCCAACTGCTCCTTTTCCTCCTCCTCCTCCTGGACGCTGCGTGAGTTGGCATCTCTTGATCTTCTTTGCACCACGTTTTCATATATTCTGCCGAACCAGTCTGATTGAGCTAAACCGGCCAGTCGCTCACGATTCCGCAAAGTGCCATCTACCCAACGGCTGCCAACGTTTTCTGTCCACTGACTCGAATTTGTCCTTCTTCCGCTCAGGGGTTCTTCGCTTCTTTCTCTTTCTCGTTGACCTTCCATTTCGATATCGCAAAACCTAAATAGCAATCGTGTTTTTTTGAAATCACAAACAGTAATTAATAATACATTCCACCAAATGTTCCAGGCTGTGAAAAGAGGTGACGCATGCCATTAATTGATTGACCTTAACATAAATATTAGTAAGATAATTACAATAGATTCTACATGTAGCGCCGAGTGTAACACAATTACATAAAAAGTTTTTAAACTACAACAAAACAATTACATAAAAAGTCATAAAAACGTTTGTAAACTATCATAGATACATTTTAAAAGTTGATTTAACAAGTATCTGAAGAATAGGTTCTAGACAATTAAAAGTTACTTTAGATACTAAATGGAATATAAGATCCATGGAAATCAACCTCCCTCATATGTAAAAATGGAAAAAATTACATTCAATATAGGTGTTATAAATTTTTATTTTTTTTAAATGTGATATAATTTTAGACCAACTTGGCTGTTTAAGAATTTGAATTTTGATGAATCCATGGTGGTTAGTAATCATCAAATTGCAAGGGTTAATATTGGAGCCTTTCAAAGATGAAGGGAAATATAAATAATTGTATTTCTATTTACATTGTGTGGTTGAAAAGAATTATTGTTACCCATTCTCTTTCCCTTGAGACAATTGATTTTATAAGGTGAGGATGTGCATATGATTATGAGGTGATGATGTGCATGCATAATAGTCCTTAATTGTTACTACCACCTGAGAATATTTATGCATAGTAATCCTTGGTTATTACAATGAGGTGGGGATTTAAATAGAAGAGGATGTAAAGTCACGTATTTTTTATATGTATTTTGCTAGTAAGTGTCGAGGACAAATGTTGTGAGAAACCACAAATGTTTCGAGGGAAGGAGGGAGATTACATCATGATCAGGCTACGCATTAAATTGGAGACTATTCTTAAGCCATATAAAATTATTCTATCAATAACCATTGTAGTGATTTGGTCCAAATGTTTTTTCTAACTCATCGTTTCTTCATGTCGTGTTCCTAGTGACACCTCTCTATATCAATGCATAAATTGATCTCCGCATATTTTGTGATCCTATATGCATTCCCTTATTTGTAGTTGCATGATATTGAGTGTTGTTTATATAGTTGTAGTGATTCCTATGAAGGCTCGAGCACTAGTTTGGATGTTAATTAGTGTCCCATTTAGCGACCCAGCTAATCTCTCGATTAACGACTTAATTAGCGTACCAATTAACATCCCAATTAGCTTCATGATTAGCATCCCAATTATCGTTCCAACGATCATCCCAATTATAGTCCCAATTATCTTCCATAGTAGCATCCCAGGTAACACCCAGAATAGCCTCCAACATAACGTGTGGAATAGCACCAACCATAGGATTATCTATACAGCTATGGATTGCGTCATGAATTACGCCAAGAAAAACAGTCGACATAGCGCCAAGTATAGAACTAGGTATAAAGCGAGGAATTGCAATGGGAAAACATCCAACATAGTGCCACGTACAGTGCCATAAAGTTTTAAAGGAACTATGCTATGAATTGTTAGCCATTTCAGAAGGTATAACACCATGAAGGATTTTTTATATTTTGTCCATGCTTTTGGATTTACCCATAGAACCAAAGTTCTCATAGTTTTTTTATAGGTGTCGTGGTTCATGTGTTCTACCCCAAACAGCTGCACATGTCCTACATAGAAAATATTTAGCGTTTGAGCGATATATGTCCATGATTTTGGGAATTAACATACCAAGGATAGCTCTTGATTCCCATGTCATTGTATAGGGATAAAAGGAAAGGAAATAGGACATAACATATATTAATATGTGGCTCACATGCCATGCTTCATTCCTCGGGGCATCACACATGCCCATAATACATCACCTTTGGCCTCCAAGTTTGATATGGTGGTGATTTGAAAGTTTTAAAGACTTGATATGTTTCTTGGGGGGAAGGGCATAGTTTGGTGCAAAATCCTAGGTTCTAAGTCATACATCTCTAATCCTTACATGCCATATGTGGGGCCTTAAGCCAAAACATAGATCATGCATAAGCAATTTTTTGCATGTGAGTAATATGTGGTGCCACATTTAAAGGTTTAATACACCAAAGATGGTTATGGTGAATCTACCCATGTTCCAAGGTGAATATTTGTAGTTTTAGTCCATAACATGTGGACTTCAGGTTCTACATAGGCCATCCATAACACCCTATACCATGTTTTCCCCGTGATAGGGATATCATGGCCAATTTTGTGGTTAGTCACATAATCGATGCTTCTTGGTCACTAATCCATGGTTTGAGAACAAAACCCATGTTCTTGAGATAGATTTAACATTTTTCTATGGTTCTCATTTTCTTTTCCTAGTAAGCAACTTTATCTCAAAGGAGATATGGTCAATACATTGAGGAGGGGTACACTAGGGATGAATATTGAGGACCATTCCATGGTATACAAAAAAAAGTTAGAACTTTACATTGTAGCATTTTACTATGGAGCTCATGGTCGATGTATGTTTTCCCAAGCCACCATATTGGCCGTCTATAGGGAATATTTGGCTCAGAAGTGGGATAAATTAGATTTTACAAGTTCCCAAGCAAAAGGGATTAGTAGATAAGAATTAGAAGATATTTCAAACATGGACGAGAAAAATGCTAATGTGAGAAAAAATAACAATTAGTTATGAACGTGTTTAAAAATATAATTTATATATTCTCATTCAATTTTCTATTTTATTTTTTACTTTTTTACTATAATTAATATTTATTCATGGCTTGTATTTAATGCTTTAATTATGTTAAAATAAAGGATGTTTGAGTTGTAGTTCTGTTACATTTAACATGTAAAACCCTATCATCGTTATTTTGCACTAACCTTCTCCACTAACCTTCTCCTTATCTATATAGTTGATTGTTTTACCTAACCTAGTTTGTAACACCATTTTACAGTTCATATAAATTGTGTGAGCTTAAGAGTTTGTATTGCCTCCTAAGCTACGTGTTTGGAGAAATTTACGAAGACTAAAGAACATATCTCATTAAAATGAAGAATGTGAAGGGTTTGTAAAGCTAGGACTCCACATAATTAACATAAAGAAACGACTCCACATAATTAATTCATAATGAGCTCATGAAGTGAATCAACATAATTAATTCATTTATATGAGCTCATGATGAATTGACGCAGTGGGTATTTTGTATTCTGCAGAGTGGACAATTTTTTTTTGGTTGAAGAAGCCATTTCAAAAGGCACGGGCGATGGTAGACATGGCTGCAAAATTGGATTCGATATGCCTCTTCACCCAACTGAAAATTGTCATCACAGATTGAGCAGTACGAATTGACACTGTTATTATCATTGATATGATCCTCCGAGATCGTTATAGATGCCCACTGCTGCTCCTCCTCCTCGACGCTACATGAGTTGGCATATCTTGATCTTCTTTGCATGACATTTTATAGGAATGTGTCCCATTTTATGACAAGCGAAGCATTTATTATTTCAGAAGTCTTTTTTGATCCTAAAACCCTATATTCCTTTCGGGGGGATGGTCATAACTGTTTCTCTTCATCTTTCCTTTGGTATGGACTACCAATTCTTGATCCTCGTTTCCATTTAGCTTCTCTTCTATAGACATAATTATTTATTCTTCTTGCACCTTAAAGCTTCTCATATAGCTTTGTACTCTTAGTCATATTTTAACAGAATGAGAACTTCAAATGGAATTAGAATAAGTAGTACTTACTTGATAAATACACATTCTCCGTCACCTCCTTCACCATGACCTAGGGTTTGATGTAGAAATCCTATTTTTCTAGTTGGAATCACTCGTAGGGTTGGGTGATGGAAAATATTCGCCTCGCTAGGGAAAGCTAGAATGTACCTTTATTTTTCTTAGATTGATGATGCAGTCTCACGAAGAGTGAAGCCCCAGTTTTTCTTGGTCAAAAACTAAAACTTCTTGGAATTCACTTATGTTTCCACATAAAGATGCGCCATTTTGGGGAAAGTTGAGTGACTCCTCTTTTCTATTTGATATGTTGAGGTATTTGTTCGGAGTAACAAACCCTAGCTATGTAGTGTCTACTTTGAGGGTGGCTATGATACCATGTTAAGTTTTCTTAATTATTTAGATGATATCTTTAAAAAAAATTCCTCATAATATCACTAAAAGAATAACCAGCACATAAACACAGAGAACACAAATATTTTCCTTAGGGAAACCACAAGGTAGAAAGCCCGACAAAACCAACACAACTACTTCTCTCTTTCGTGTGGCGCACTTGTTGTACTCTCTTTCTTGAACTATCTTGAGTGAGTGTGTTCAAATGAAGCGGAGCACCTACCTATTTATATTTGTCACTAGACTTCTCCTAGAACCTAAAAGGGGCGAGTTGTCTAGCAAGACACCAAAAATAACATTTATTATAATGACACTTGGGTACTATTGACTAGACTTACATCCAAAGATTTACATTGGTTATTTCAATGAATCTTAAATTACCAAACTCATCTCGTGATGGAGGAATACAATCGATACATTTGCAATATCTTCCAAAGTTACAATACTTTAAGAGTAAAGACATACATTGTGGTGCTCCTCCTGTTGCATTTGTCACCTTCCATATCTACATCAACATATTTGTGTAGAATACTTTGTAAACCTCCAAAACATAAAGCATGAGAAATGGTACCTATCAAATACCTCAAAAATCCATTGTACTGCTTTACAGTGCACTTTACATGGATTTTTTATACACCTTCTCACAACTCCCATTGCATGCACAATATCTTGTCTTGTGCACACCATGCCATACATCAAGGTGCCAACTGCTAATGAATACAGAACCTTGGACATATATTCTATCTCTTCCTCTGCATAGGGACACGTCTCCTTACTTTGTTTAAAATGACCGAAAAAAGGGGTACTAAGTGGTTTTGCATTCTGCAATTTAAATATCCGAAACAGCTTTTCTATGTGCTCACCTTGAGACAATTTCAAATTGTGAATTTTCCTGTCTCTTGTTATTCTCATACCGAATATTTATTTTGCATTACTCAAATCCTTGATCGCAAATGATTTAGCCAGTTTCCATTTGAGCACATTTATATCCTCGATGTTAGACCCTACAAACAGAAGGTCATCCACATATAATAACAATATAATATATCTTCCATTATCTAGCCTCCTGAAATAAACACAGTGGAAAGAATGGCATCTACTATAACATCGTTTTGTCATAAACTTATCAAACTTTAAATACAATTACCTTGGAGATTGCTTCAGTCAATATAACCTCTTCTTCAACCTACAAACCAAATTCTCCTTCACTCTGACCTCATACCCATGTGGCTGCTACATTTAAATATGTTACTCCACCAAATCTCCATGAAGAAAGACTTTTTTTACATCTAATTGTTCAAGATGCAAACCTTCTACCGACGCTAGACTTAAAATAGTAATAATCGATGTCATTTTAAGAACATGAAAAAATATTTCATCAAATTCTACAAACTTCTTTTGGCGTAAACCCATTTACGAGAAGTCTAGCCTTGTACCGCTTCTTTCCTCCATATTATTCCTTCAACTATCAGTCGATTTATTGTACAATGGGCTTCCTCTATGCAACTCAACTAAATCCTAATTCTGGTTAATTACCAATGAGTCATATGCACTGAAGAGGATCTTAAGGCCAACATTTAGGAGTTAGATGCATACTCAACCCATATAATTTTGTATAAACCTCATTCGAAGCTTGTTGGAAGCAATCTTGTACATAATGTCAACATAGAAATGGAGAGTAGTAAGATAATGAAGAACATGTTAATAAAAATAAACTAACAAAAATTATCCTAAGCAACAATGGAAAGCATCGTTATCAATGTAAAATATAATGAGTTCGAACAAATCCATTTAAACTAATAAATTATATGAACATTCATTATTGCTATAGACACCTATGTGAGGATAGACATCTTATTACATAACATCATTGCAAAAACATACCGGAGATTTTCCCTTTGAAGATGATAAGCCTAGATTTTACAAGCTCCGAGACAACATCAATTAGCCTAATATTTAGTAGATATGAATTAGTAGA
>LPNX011059511.1:74383-103599 GCA_001517045.1 Pseudotsuga menziesii | reverse complement strand
ATTTTTTTATTAAACCAATTTATGTGTTTTTATAATGGAATTAATTTAGTTAAATTCTCATAAAATAGGATGTTTATGATTTGTATAAAAAATCATTAAACTAATTTATGTTTTTTTTTCTATATTAATAAATTAATCACCTATTATCTGCGAGATGTAGAACAGTTGGTGGCGGGGTAAGGTTAAGACGCCCCTTAAGCTGAAAGGTCACCAGTTCTAATCCCGTCGGATACCAAAAAATCCAACCATGTTAAGGCTTGGTGCGGTTCAAGCCGGGTGTGATCTCTAGGTAATTTTGACGGCTTAGATGCCCCTGGTTCGTGGTTATTTAGCCAATGGCAACCCTACTAGTCAGGGTGGTTCCACCATTTTGCCAACAAAAATAAATAAATTAATCACCTATTATTATTTTTTAAATTTTTTTTCTACATTTTAAAACATATAGAAATATTTTAACATATTCATTATATACTCTAAATTTAATATATGTGTGTATGGAATCAACAACAATGTCACTTTTGTACTCACATGATACGGTCGATTCCGCTGACTTGCTTAACATCCTATATGCCTTAACATAATGTGCAGTTGTCAATCGGCTTACATCTCTGCGCCTTTTTAATATATTACTTATACATTCTAAATTTTAAAAATTTAAATTTTGATTTTAATAATTTTTTATTTTAATATATGTTAGCACATATATTCTATCTTGATTTTAATAATTTAGAATCTGAGTTTTTCTTAGCTTTTAATTAATTTATTGTAATATAATTTTGTAAAATATCGATTTTTATTGTAATTATATAAGTTAATATTTAATATTTTAAACTTTGATTTTAATTTTTTTTATAAGGTAATGTTTTGTAGTTTTTAATTAGTTGTATTATAATTTGATAAAATATTACATTTTATGATGTTTTGTTTAGAATTTAGTTTTTTGAAAGCTTGTTTTTAAATTGGGTTTTTATAAATATATTATTTTGTAATGCTTTTTATTGTAATTTTTTTTATACAAATTTAATAATAATACATTTTAAAAGTATTACAAAAGTCAATAATACTTTTTAAAAATAACAAAATAAAATAAAGTCGAATTAAAATTATATAGTATTTTTGAGATTAAGAAAAATAGATGAATATATCATATATGCATAAGTAAAATGTGTAAATAAAATTTATTTTTAATATTAAGAAAAATTGGGTAAATATAATATATATTGAAAATTGTATAAAAATATGCATATTAAGTGAAAAGACATATATTGTCTTTTTCAAAATATATGAATGGACAATAATATATTTTATTAAAAAAATGTGAAAAGACATTAGTACTTTATTCTAGGTGTAAAAGTACCTGTAGACTACCATGCCATAACCATAGATTTTGATCAACCTTTTAGAATATGACAAATAAGCAACCTTGACTCAAGTAATGTCAACTCAACTATTATAGAGGATGTCATTCTCTAGATTTTGATTGGTTCTTAAAAAATTGATTTTAATAGTACATTTTTTGTTTGGAGACCCATTTTTTACCTCAAAATTCCCCTAATGTCCTCTGTCTATTGTTGCCAAATCCAAGGCTCTTTTAATTGAAGCATTGGGAAATCACTCCTTAAAGTCAAACATCCCACTTTCAGTAGAAGAAAGAAGTTGGCTAAGATCATTGCAGATACGGGACAGGAAGAAGAAGTTAGCTAGACCAATTTATAATCCTGCTTGGAAAATAAGAATGACCGAAGCAGATTTCCAAGTATGGTGGAGAAAACAAGGAAAAAGTAACGGTTTTCTTTGATGGTGCCTCAAAAGGAAATCCAGGCATCTCAGGTGTAGGCGGGGTGATCTATTCTCATGATGGATTAAATAACGACATTTTCAGCTAGCGATTAGGAAATAATACAAATAATCAGGCATAAATTCTTGGTTTGTACAAAGGATGTCAGATTGCACAGAATCACAGAACCACAACCCTTTAAGTATTCGGTGATTCAGAAATTTTAATAAATATCCTAAATTCTGAGGATTGTTTTATCAATTCGGCTCTCAATAATTCTCTTCGTCGGTTGAGGGGGTTATTGCATACCTTCTCTTCTACTGTATTTTTTCATATTCTTCGTAGTTTGAATAAGGAAGTTGATGTAAAAGCTAATGAGGGATGCAGATTGACACAAGGAGTATTCAAAAAGAATGTTGAAGATTCTCTGATCATATGTATTCCATAACTGGTTTGCCTCTAATTTCTGGAAGGCCGAGTGAGATTGTAACCAAGATAAGTGAGCTTAGACTACATGTAACTCTGGTTGTTTAAGCTAAGGCCCAACTGATATCTTTCCAAAAAAAAAATAATCGTTTCAGTTTTAAAAAAAAACTTTTGATTCCCCATATAGATAGAGATGGACAGACAAATCTTTTTAAGGGAAAAAAAAGTAAACCCCAGAGAGCCAATAGATCAACCTTGGAATTGGATCCTCTACCAGCCCCCATCTTCAGGCGATAATACAATTTAAACTTTAATTTTAGAACCATATAGGCCCCACAATTTTCGCCCTGCTCTACACCGTCAAAGAAACTGATAGCATCATGTTGAACCACCATAGGTAAAATGATAACCCGACTAGTCACCTTCCTTTGAAGTGCTCCATAAGAATGAAGCTAGCTAAGGACTTTCAAACCTGATCTATAAGAATCTGTAGTCATATTTTGGAACAAACAAAGGTTGTGTGCTCTCTAAAATGCCTAAAATCTGGCAAGAATCACATCCATCTGCATGCTCGACTCATTAAGAAAATTGATAGTATTATCCTCCATATATTTTTTGTCCCACCTGACTTTATAGCATAAATGTGAACTGATAATATCCCACATCTTTTGAAAAAAAATACAATTGGAAAAAACATGATGAACAAATTCTGAATTTGAATGGGAAAGACCGCACCATCCTGGCCCAAAGAAACCACGCTTCTGTAACCCATCGCAAGTCAAGATCTTATTATTAAAATAGAGCCACCAAAAACACTTGACTTTCAAAGGCATCCTACCATTCCATACATATTTAGAGATATCCTTCACTGCTTTCGAACGGTTGGAGCTGATAAAAAAGTTGTACATCAACTTTGCGGTCACCACACCTGTATCCTTGTTTTTGTCCCAAACTAGAATATCTCGATCATCACTTACATCTATGCCTACTGAAATCTGATTTTTAATAAAAATACCCCATTTAGTTGCTAGCTCTCCATGCATATTCAGGTCTGTGGGACCTAACAAACAAGGGTTAAGATAAGGATTTCGAACAAATATATGCTTCAGATAATAGATATTCCTTCCCTAAAGAAACCTTATCAGACGTCCTGATAGAATATAGTTATTTTCCATTCCAATAAAAGGGTCAACACCCAGGTAAACCTGAGAGTCGTTCCCTACCAACCAGCTAAGATCTGGCTTGATGAATTGCAGAGTATCAAGTAAGCTTCTCCATATTATCGATCCATTCCCTAGATGCACATTTCCCAATATTGACCATGATATAACCATAATTCTCTTTAGATACTTGCATCTAATGATCTTTCCCCACAGACAATCGTCATGAAGGGCCCTCTAGATACTTTTCACACATAAATATCTATTGAAAAATCCTAGGTGTTTGATGCCATGACCCCCAAGCGATTTCGGGCTGGAGAGGAGCTCCCACCTTGCCAAATGAAACTTCAACTCCATAGATTTTCCCCTCCATAAGAGGTTAAAGGTGATCCTTCTAAGACCTATGAGCACTCCCTCTAGAATTTTTAAGAGTTAGAACCAGTACACAGGTAGACTATGGAGAACCGACATAATCATAGTTAAGGAACCTCCCAAGGATAGCCACTGAGAGGTCCACCCTTCCATCTTCCTGTTAAAAAATTTCACTACCTACTTCCAGTCACTCCTCACATACCTGTTCAGCTTGAGTTTATAACCGAGATACTTGATTCCCTCAACAATGTGAACCTTCTTAAAAGAGAACAAGCTCCCAATCTGATCCAAAAGTACCTGATCACAATCATTGAAATAGAAAGAGGATTTCTAGTTGCTAATAGTCAGACCCAAGGAACAACAAAATTATTGTAATAAATCTATAATATACCTCCATTCCTCTGCTAATCCTTGCTCGAAAATGACCACATCGTCAACAAATAAGACGTGGGTTAGCTAGTGCCCATTAGAAACTTTTAAACCCTTAATAGCTCCATCCTCCTTTTCTTTTTTAAAGAGCTTGCTCAGACCTTTGATCAATAGGATGAACAAATACAGAGACAAGTGGCACCCTTGTCCTATCCCTCGATCGCTCTTAAAGAATAGATAAGGTGAACCGTTAACTAGGACAACGAAACTAGTTGACGTTATACAAGACATAATCCATTGAGAGATATCAAAAGAGAGCCCTACCTGAACCAGAACGAGACACAGAAAGTGCCAGTCGATCTGGTCATATGCATTTTCCAAGTCAATATTCAAGATAAACGCATTGAGTTTCTTCATTTAAATCGAGTGTATACTTTCTTGAACAATTCCCATAGCATCTAGAATTTCTCTTCCTGGAAGAAAATTGAACTGCTCGGCCGAGATCACCTTACTTAGCACCGGTTTCGTCCTGTCCGCAATCACTTTCAAAATCAACTTATATAGCACATTACATAACGATATGGGGCGATACTCATTGAATCCTGAAGGCTTGTCAACCTTCAGTATTGACATTATGTAATTCTTATTCAAGGAATTCGGTATGGCTCTAAAACAACACAAGTCCTCCACGACCTCAATTAAACTGCCCCCCAAAATATTGAAAAAATAGATTAAAAAATCCACAGACCACCTATCAGGATCGGGGATTTTTTCCTTCTTAAATATTTTAAGTAACTCCAAAATCACCCCTTCAGTCACCACACATCCAATAGAAACACATTCTACCTTCTCAAAAAGATGAGGGTAGTTTTTTATTACCTCCAACTGCTTCTCGAAACCAACACCATTCTACGCCTCATAAGAATTATGGAAAAAACTTACTCGCGAACCTCTTTAATGATCTGTCATCGTAAGCCAAATTTCCCTCCACATCTGGTGCTTCCCAAATAGTATTTTTCCTTCTCCTATTGTTTGCAAAATTATGAAAATACTTAGTATTTTCATCCTCAACCTTTATCCAAATTTCCCGACTCTTTAACTGGATCGATTCTTCCTTATGGTGCAATATCTTTGATTGTGTCTCTTCCATCTCCATAATCTCACATTTTCTGGTAGAGAAGAATTCGTCGTCCACTACCTTGGACAAGTCCTGAATTTTGGCCTCAATTCCTTCCAACTCTTTATCAAAATAATTTTTCTTGATCCTTTCCCACTTAATAACCTCACCCCTCATGCGATCCATTATCCAAAGAAGTCTATTCATCGGACCCAAATGAAGAGCAACACATTCCTCTCCATGACACCAATGTTCCTGAATCAAAGAATTAAACTCTTTCTCTTTTAACCATGACGAGTTAAATTTAGATGGATAATAATGAAAATATTTGTCAAAATCCACCTTGAGAATGATGGAGACATTTACCCACCATGCACACTTAATTTGGTCAATTTGGCCTTGTTAAACCACTATCCTAAGTTTTATTGACTTAATTGGCATTAGAGGAGCACGATATGACATCATCATGAGCACACCCACGCCTACCTTCAGTCAAGGATCCCAACTAAGCCTTCTCCTTCATTTGGGGAGGCCAACTGGAGCACTCCGGGAGTGATCTGAGTGTCATAAATGCACCTAAATGCTAACTGATGGTTACAATCAGTTAAGCTAAGTGGCGAAGGTGCCTCCATTCATTATATTGATTATTTTATTAATATTTAATGAACTAGAGTCAACAGGGGCACCTCCAACCACCTCTGATGGCCAGTTTTACTTTACTTAACCTCATCGGGGTTCATTGGAGTTAATGATGCGCTACCACTTGTTGGTTGGCATGTAGTGACATGTGTCTAAGATACTTTCAGTTAGACTCGGTCATTCATTGCACTTCGACTTCAGTTAGGACTCAGTTGAGTCAATCGGCACTTGATCAATTGGTTAACTAGTGTGTTTACTGTGGCTTACAGTCGGTTAAGCTACACCCACTCATTCAATTCAAATGACCTCTCGTGATCAAGCCCTCTATGTCTCACGGCCCAAAGATCTGAAGGGTAAAGGAAAGCAGTAGAAGAACCCAAAAGCCAAATTCGAAGCTCCTAAGCCTAAAGTTGAAAACCAGCAGCATGAAGAGCCTTCCAGCTCGAAGAAGAAGAAAAGCAAAGGGCATCATGGGAAGGAAAAAGTCAAGTGTTCATACTGCGGGAAGGGCTTCCACCCTGAACATGCCTGCATGGAAAATAAACTTGATGAAGCTACTACTCTTCTTGAGAAAAATCACATCAATCTTCTGGAAAGCTTTTAGAGAAGAGATCAGCAAGATCGGGAACCACAACATGAAACAGGTCATGCCTTCATGGCAAGCACTTCGAAGTCCAAAGCATGCTTGATATATTCTGGAGCTTTGAACCACATGATGGCTGAAAGAGACTCCTTCTCATCTTTGAAAACTGGAAAATCCATTCCCATCCACATGGGAGATGACTCCACAATCATATCCGGAGGACAAGGTACTGTAGATCTTGAGCATGGCTATTTTCCAATGTTCTGTATGTACCACCTCTTGCATCAAACCTCCTAAGTGTTTATCAAATGACACATACGAGAGTTCCCAAGAGAGTATCCTTTAACTCAGATGATGTAGAGATCATGAAACTGGCATCCAGAAAACTTGTAGCAAAAGGCCTTGCAAACCATCATGCAAAATCCTATGAGTTCTCTCATTTTGTGGCGGATGCAAAGCCCACCGCATTGTTGACTCATGGAAATGAAGTTAGTAAACTGTGGCATGAGAGGTTCAGCCATCTGAACTTCAAATAATTGCAGCAATTACAGAATAATTCTATGGTTGAAGGCCTCCCGGTCATCAAAGCTACCACTGGAATTTGCAAGGGTTGTGTTGTTGGAAAGCACCCTGAGCATAAGTTCGATCGAGGGAAGGCTAGCCGAGCATCATGCATCTTGGGACTGATACATTTTGATATCAGTGGTCCCATGCCTATCACATCCATGAATGGATCAAGGTATGTTCTTACATTCATTGATGACTTTTCCAGATACACATGGGTCTTTTTTATCAAAAAGAAGTCGAAAGTCTTGGAAAAATTCACTGAATTGAAGACCTTGATTGAGAATGCATCTGGACAAAAGATCAAGATCTTGAGATATGATAATGGAAGGGAGTATGTCAGTAATTATTTACTGCATATATGTTCCCAAATTGGTATTCATATCCAGCATTCAATCCCCTACACTCCCTAGTAGAACGGTGTAGCGGAGAGGAAGAATCAGTCTCTCAAGGAGATGACCACCTGTATGTTGGAATCAAAGAAGTTGGCAGAAAATTTGTGGGCTGAATCCATGTATTCTGTAGCATATATTCAGAGTAGAGTTCCAGACTCATCCGTGAAAGGGAAGAACCCTTTTGAAGCATACTTCAGACACAAGCCGGATGTGTCGAATCTGCAAATGTTTGGGTCCACTGCATGGGCCCTAATTCCACTTGATAAAAGGAGGGATTTGCAACCGCAAAGCATAGAATGTTTGTTTATTGGATATCTTGATGAATCAAAATGTTTCAATCTACTGGATATCAAAACAAAATAGATCATCATTGAAAGGAGTGTCAAGTTCGATGAGCCTCTTCATGAGGTAGAATTAGTGAAGGAGAAAACTGTTGAATTTCCTTCCTATTCTACTGAATATTTGGATGATGTAATTGGGGGTGATGACCCTGATTTGGATCCTCTAATTTCTGATATCAATATACAACAAACATCAGATTCTGAATCAGAACCTTAAGTACAAAATCATCTCCCAACTTGGGCCCGACAGACACTCTCCTCCGCAGGAGATAACATTGGAAATCCGGATGATCCAAGGAGAACCCGGTCCGATTTCCAAAGAGCAGGTATTGCGCTCTCTTGTCCTGATTATTTTCTGTCTGAATATTTTTATTTGATGATAATTTCAAACCCTAATTCTTACTACCATGCTTGGAAGGATCCGAGATGGCAAGTTGCCATGGATGAAGAGATGAATTCTCTTCAGAAAAACACTACTTGGGAGCTAGTTTCTCTTCCTCCGGGGAGGAAATTGGTTCAATGCAAGTGGGTGTTTCAAACTAAGGTTGCTACTGATGGAAGAACCTGAAAATATAAGGCAATTCTGGTAGCAAAATTTTTCTCCCGGGTCCAAGGTGTGGACTACCATAATACTTTTGCACCGGTTGTAAAAATGGACTCCATCCGCCTAGTTTTGGCAATTTCTGCATCTAAGCACTGGGAAGTGCATCATATGGATGTTAAGTCTTCCTTTTTGCATGGAGATATTCATGAGGAGATATACATGAAGCAGCCTAAGGGCTACATTTCTGATCCATCTTTGGTTTGCAAGCTAAAGAAGTCACTATACGGGTTAAAATAGGCCCCAAGAGAGTGGTATTCCAAGATGGATTCCTTCCTTCTCTTGCAAAACTTCCAAAGGTGTAAATCAGATCCAAATGTGGATATACAGCAGTCTAATGGTCATTTTATTATTAGTGTTTTATATTTTTATGACTTACTGATTACAGGTATCATAGTTACTTCTATTTCAGTCATCAAAACTGCTCTCCACAATGCATTTGAAATGAGTGATTTGGGGCTCTTGAAGCAATTTCTGGGGCTCGAAATTGAGAAAATTTTTGATGGGATAATGGTCACTTAGTCCAAATACATATCAGACCTGTTAGTCAAGTTTAACATGGCTGAATTTAAGGCTGCTCCATTCCCTTTCCTTTCAGGGATCAACCTTGAAGAAGGAAAAAGCACACCTCCCATGGACTGCACTATTTATCGACAACTGATAGGTAGCTTGCTCTACTTGACTCATCCTCGGGATGATGTATGTTATGCCATGAATGCTGTGTCAAGATACATGAAGCAGCCTCATTATCTTCATTGGAAGGAAGCCAAGAGGATCCTCTAGTATATTCAGGGAACCAAGACCTACGACATTCACTATGCTGCAAACTCCGAGCTAGAGCTGGTTGGTTACATAGATTCCGATTGGGAGGGTGATTCTGTTGATTGGAAGTATAGTTCCGGATATGTCTTCATGTTTCATGGTGGCCCCATTTGATGGTTTAGTAAAAATCAGGTCACCATAGCATTGTCTTCAGCAGAGGTCGAGTACCGAGGAGCGGTGAATGCTTGCATCCAAGCTGTTTGGTTGCAAGGAATTCTTTCAGAGTTTGATCTTGTTAGTACTTTGTCCACTGTCCTCTTTTGTGACAATAAAAGTGATATTAAGATAACCACATATGCAGTTACCAGGCAGAGGACCAAGCATGTAGAGATACACATGCACTATATCAGGGAATTAGTGCATGACAGGACCATCATTCTGCAATACTGCCCGACTGATGAGAAGATTGCAGACATCTTCACCAAGATATTTTCAGAAATGAAGTTCACTTATGTTCGTTCACTGTTGGGGTTGAGTTCATCACGGTGATCAGACCACTTTCAGTGTTCAGCTTGAGGGGGGGGTTTCCCACTGGGTTCTCCCTCTTTTCCTCACTTAGATTTATTTTTTAGCATTGTTTGAGTTTCATTATTGTACAGGGTGACCTATGGCCTCAGTTTCTGGGGCCCTAGCATTTCATGCACTTTATGTTTCTGCTTCTCCTGAGTATAGCTTAAGAGGGGGTGTTGGAGACATTTACCCACCATTCACACTTAATTGGGTCAATTTGGCCTTGTTAAACCACTATCCTAAGCTTTATTGACTTAATTGGAATTAGAGGAGCATTGTATGACATCAGCATGAGCACACCCATTCCTACCTTCAGTCAAGGAGGCCAACTAAGCCTTCTCCTTCATTTGGGGAGGCCAACTGGAGCACTCCGGGAGTGATATGAGTGTCATAAATGCACCTAACTGCTAACTGATGGTTACAATCATTTAAGTTGAGTGGTGAAGGAGCCTCCATTTATTATATTGGTTAATTTATTAATATTTAATGAATTGGAGTCAACAGGGGCACCTCCAACCACCTCTGATGGCCAGTTTGACTTCAGTTAACCTCATCAAGGTTCATTGGAGTTAATGATGCGCTACCACTTGTTGGTTGGCATGCACTGACATGTGTCTGAACTACTTTCAGTTAGAATCAATCATTCATTGCACTCCGACTTCAATTAGGACTCAGTTGAGTCAATCGGCACTTCCATCAGTTGGTTAACTAGTGTGTTTATTGTGGCTTACAGTCAGTTAAGCTACACCCACTCATTCAATTCAAATGAGCTCCTTGGGAATTCAAATAGTCTTGGAATTCATGCACCTTGCATGATCATTGTATTGTATTATTCATTATTCATTGATTATACAGAGTTGCTACTTCCATTGCAGCACCATTTTGCCAATTTTATGCATATTTGTCTGTATTCTTTATGAGACTGTGTTTTCAGTTCCTAGACCACTGTGACAAATTAATAGAGGAACATCGCCTGATGGTTTGAGAACCATGTAGACAGAGACCAAGACGTGAAATTACCAAACTCCTTGCACAAACCATCCGCCATAAAAAAACCTATCTAATCTCTTTGCAATTCCCCCATCCCCACATCTGACATTTGTCCAAGTAGGAGATAATACCACCAGAATAATATCACTTAAATGAAAATCATCAAACAAGGATATAAAATACTCCACTAGATCATCCTTTGCACGTCCCACTCCCCAAACATCGCTTGAAGACATGATGAATTTTAGGTCCCCATCCAGAATAAGTTTTGAAGTGTTTAGCAAACCAGAACTACGCAGACAGTCCCAAAACCTCCTACGATCATGGTAGGGTGCATAAATATTTAGTACATTTATCTCTTGATCAAAACCTTTGCAGCGACCTAAGAGTAAAATACATGCATAAGTATATGAAGGTTTGAAATCAATAACTGACGGGTTCCACACCATTAGTGCTCCCCCAGATAGACCATCATAATCCCAAGCAGAAACCCTCAAACTCGGATTTATTCTTAAAAACAATTCACAGGCACAACTGGCCCCTATCATAGTTTCCTGAAGTAACAATAGATCCACATGCTAGCCCTCAATCAAACATTTCAGTGTAGCTCTTTTGGGTCTGTTGCATAACCCCCTTACATTCAAGGAGACAAAATTCATTTCAAACCACTTACAGGGGACAAGTCTCTAAAATATCTAACAGTTTCATAAAATTGAAATCAATGACCAAAGGGAGGCCTCTCTCAGACAGAGGAATAATTTTTGGGTTCACACCCGACCCTGCTCTAATATTATATTTTATCTTCTTACAGTTATCCTTCCCCTTCTTTGGCCCTCTAGCCTTGCGCACTGATACATTAGCAGTCATGATGGACTAGATATGCATAATTTCAGGGATAATCCCTCCATCGGCTGTGTAAGTGGTTAGTGGCACACTCAAACCCAAGTCCATCGACAAACCTCCCACCCATGGGCTCCCCTGGCTCCCGCCCAAGGGAAGGTCCCCAATAGGTGAAGATGAAATATTAATATCCAGGCAGACCTCTAGATATCTACACAGAGGTGGGAAATTGCTTTCCAGAAAAGGAGGGGGTTGTTGCAAACCCCCGGTGAAAATATGAATGGTTCGGACTTCTATGGAGAGATACAGCGAGCCAAGGGGGTTTTTCCTTCCCATATCTTCCCACCAAACTGGTCAGATTGATCTTCTAAAACCCCACTGAATGGATACAAGTCCCCCATCCCAACCCCATTAGGTTCTGCAACCTCCCGAGACTCATCCTTATCTAGCACCGACAGAGATTCCAAAATATCTACCGCTGAAATTAAATTAAGCAAGATGGGAACAGTTTTAGCAAACTTATCAATGAAATATTTTACCAAGTCTTTGTCCAAAGGTAGGGGAAATTGATGTATCTTCCCATCCCAAGAGCACCACCTTCTACAACCGGGTTTCTCTACACCTTCGGAGCAAACCATGGACATCTAGATTTCTAATGGCCGATAGCATGGAAAATGTGGCAACCAAAAGGAAAGCACCAGTAGTCTAGAGGCTGAATGAAAGAACCCTCATCCCATAAAAATTCTAACTCCACTGGTAGACCCTCTTCAACTAACATCTCCACCAAAACCCTCAACGAGACCCTCTCAAAACCCAAGAGTTGGTTGTGCTCCATCAGAATGAATCGACCAAATGCATTCACTATCCCTGTGAATCCTTTGAGATTCCAGAAGTGGACTAGAAAATTCGGTAGGATAACCCACAAATGGCGCTTACATAGTTTTTCCAGTAATGGGTCGAAACCCACATTCCATCGGTCAAGCACTAGGGACCCATTTCCAATAACCCAGAATTGGCCCTCAATGACCTGCATGTCATCCTCTGAAAGGAACTCGAAGACAATCCATTTGTTTACCAACAAAATTACCCTCAGGATAGAATTAATAATAGGCTTCCACACTATACAAATCCAATCGAGGATTTTGGCTCTGTTGAGCTTGATGAACTCGAAATGGCCCACCAACACACGCTTTGAAAGGGAGTCCATAGAGTCAATTGTCACATCCCTACCAAGCATACACATAGGACAAGAACCCTTAACCTTTTCAAAACATAACTGGCTCTGCTGAGGGACCCCCAGAGCTCTTCGCCCCTTAAAAAATGGAGTAGACACCGCATTTTTATTTTCTAACAAAAGGACCGAAGTGACTGGCTCCTACCCCTGCCTGTCACCAATAGCAGGCACAAAGGGAACAAAGGATACCTTCTCCTGAGGGTTCATACGAACCCCCCCAACCCATAAAAATCAGCATCAGATTCACGAAGACCCACAAACCCATGGAAAATGGACCTCACCACTAAAAAAACACCTCATCGACACACATCCCAAAAAAACACAGACACCCAAATGCTAACCGTCTAAATAACAAACTGTCAACTCTTCTACCAACCATACAACCCACTTACACCCAACTTATAATTCACCATCAACCCCTACCAGAAAATAAACTAGAGCATACCCAAAGAAAATGAGGCTTCACCATCCTCCATGACCACTCCAAATACAACACCTCCCCACTAGACCAACCAGTAACATCACTCCATTGTAAGCCAAAAATCTTCATGTTCTAGACCAAGAACTTTCCAAAGTTTGATTTCAATGTAGGTAACTTTGCTCAGTTCTAATTTTGATTAGTTTAGAATATTTGTGCCCTACCACTTGGTCGTAGATACTCATCGTCGAACATGTTAGGTTTTATCATTTTGGTATCTTTGTGATTATACTTTGGTAGTGGGATTGGTGGCTCGCAGGTTTGAAATTTCACGGGTAAATAGTTTTCATTTGTCAATTTACATGTCAAAATACTGTCACTCCATAAAATTTAATGTCATTAATGAAGTGTGAGTTTTAATTTCACCCCTCATTTTGAAGTGCATTTTTATTTTTACATGTCATTAATATCTATATCCCTATGCTATATGTCACACGTCACACACACACACACACACACACACACATTTAATTATTAATAACTAATTTGTAATAGTAATAGATAAGATATGCATACATATATATACATGGAAATTTTGTTTTTTGTCATGGTCTAGTTGTCTCCCTTTGTTAGTCAAACTTGACTAGGTAATGGTTTTTTGCACCCATGGTAATGCCCCATTGTATTGCTTGTGAAGAAGCATATTTAAAAGTTTCCAAGATAAATCTTCTTTATTATTAAGTGTGTGCTTGGTTTAATAATAATAATTATTATTATTATTATTATTATTATTATTATTATTATAAATTGTTTATTATTCTTTTGTAAACTTTTTATATTTGTATTATATGAGGCAAGATATGAGAATTTTTTTTCCCCAAAGAAAAACAACTTGAATTTTATTGATCAGTAAAGAGTCTTTTACAGAGAGAGTATGTACTGCATACTATTGTCATGATAAAAAATGCAACCAACACTTACAATATTTCAAGAAGAAACATAGAGAGCTAAAAAAGCCTCCCCTATTTTGACCAAGTCACACAAAAACTGTATTTTCAAATAGTTTGTTTTGTGTCTACTGCAGAGCTTGAAATATCTGTTGTTTCCAAGGGAAAAACTTAGCATCAAAATTGTAGCATTGATATGCGGATAGAGAATGACTGAGAGTAGAGATCATATAAATCCATGATACATAATCGTGTCTATCTGATTGTAAATCATTTACCCAAGGTTGAATGTCGATAAACGAACTGTGATGAAACTCATATACTTCTGCATCTCTTGTTTCCAACTTCCAGAATCCATGCTCCATCGTTAGCCTGTTTTTGGATAGGTGATCAATATCAGTGTTCCTTTCCCTGTAAACATGATGGAAGGTAATGTAGTCAAATTTTGTCTGATAACTTCTTCAAAGAGTGCAATGAGATAAATGTTTCTACATTTTTGGAATTTGTTCACCCAATTAATAATCACTAGAGAATCCCCGAAAATTTGGATCCTTCTACTGTCTTTTTCCAGGGCATAGAAAAGGAGAAGTTTTTAGAGAGATAGGCTCGACGAAGTTGTTTGTTCCAGCCCCTAGTCCCATTTGGATCTGAAAGTGATGGATTTGGTTAAGAAATAAAAAAGCACCACCCCCACATTTTTTTTCTTGAGGTGCCCCGTCAAAAAATGCCCACGACATAGACTTGTCAATCAGTTCTTTTGTGATGATCCTTGGTGTTAGTGCATCTTTTTTTTGGGGGGGGGATAAAGTATGTCAAGGCCCTATTTAGCAATGGCATCAGGAGAAGAGGCTTTATCCTGAAAGATGGCAGTGTTTCAAGCTAGCCAAATTCCCCATATATGGATGAAAGAAAGAGTTTTTATGTGTGCTAGAAGTGGAGAGGAGGACCAGGTTTTCCACGCATCTTCAAGAAAATGACCAATATAGTCAAATATGATATTTAACAAAGATAGAGAGTGCAACCAGACATGTGATGCAAAAGAACAGTTGAGAAAAAGGTGATTAACACTTTCTTCATTGTCTTTGCACAAAGTGCACCAGCCCGAACCTTCCAAGGATATTTTCTACAATCTATCCCAAGATGGGATTCTATTAGCCAGGGCACACCGCATGAAAACTTTATCCTTCAGAGGGCATTTGAATTTTCAAATCCCAGGTTTCCACCATTTAGGATCATCTTGAAACGAAGTGACACATAATTGCTGATAACCAATTTTATTTTGAAAAAATTGATGGTCCTCTTATCACACCGACACCAAAAAAATGTGAGGACCTTCAGAGTTAACTTTTTCAACACTCCCTCCTAATGAGGAAGGTCCACAACACTATCTCCATCTCCGACTCCTTCAACAGCTCCCTCCTACTCTAGAATCAACCTCAGAAACATGTGCTCTATCTCAAACTAAAACTTTGAAGCCTGAGACTCAACCTACTCCACTGCACCATCACTTGACTGGTTGAGTCTTCTGTCAATGCTTAGGAGAGACGCACTCTCCTCATCTCTATCAAATGCAACATCATCCTCATCCTCTCACTATGATACCATGAATAAATTATGGCTTAAGAAAATGAATTGTTCATTTACACATTTTGTCAAATATTTTCAGAACCTAGGATTTTAACTTAAAATTTTGAAAGTAAAACCACACTTCTAAAATGTTGTCACATACCCCAAATTGCAAAAACATTTTATGTTTTAGGAGACATTATGCTTTAATTTTATTATAAAGTTTGTAATTATTGACCAAGTGGGGTCAAGGATAATTGTATTTAATTGGTGAATATTTTATTAATTAATAAATAAAAGATGAGACAACATCTTAAGGAGGCTATTAAATGAGTGTTTACTGGCCACTTGGTGGAATAGGCTAGGTTGAGAGCATATTGATACTTGGCAGCATCCTCAAAATACTTCTAGATGTTGCAGGAGGAAACTTCCCTATTTTTGTGGTCATGCTCCCCAAGAAAGTGGAATAAGAGCAGGTGGCTCATTAAGTGAAAACTGACCCAAAAGACCTAGGCATGCTGATAAAACTACCCATCGAATTCAGCTGATGTTGCTCAATCATTACTTGTGAAATTTCTGAGTGAAATTGGTGCACAAGAACTTCGATGGAGGGGACAGGCAGAAGTGTTTGAGTCAGAAAGTGCTGATTTACTGAACTAGTGCATCTATTTTGGGTTGAGTTCTTGCTGCTACAGGTAGAATTTTTACTGCTGATTACACTTTGGAGTTGCGGGGGTTTTCTAAACCTATTCTCTCACCCAGTGCTTTCAACCAGGTGGACCAGTAGAGAGGCTCGGGGGTCCGAAGATTTGCAGCTCAGCTATCTTCAGGAGTTGGTTGGGAGGAACATGCTCCTTAGGTTGTTGTCTCCTCTGCTATATTACCATGTTCTAAATGTTATTTTTATTTTCTTTATGCAAGTATAGCAACTGGAATGTATAAATTTAGGATTTGATGCATCTATATGATTGATTATTTTGTGAGTTAGTTAAATATTTTATTGTTCCAAGATTGATAAATTATGTTCAATATGTTTTAGGAAGATTGAATTAGGGTTAGTTTTAAGTTTATTGATAGATAAATTACATGACTGTATTTTTCCACACCTCTAAAGAGGTAGTACTCTAGTACAATAGGTGAAATTAAGTTTGATGATCAAATCAAATCAAAATGTGCAGGAATATGACTATTTACTTTTAATCTTTATACAGTTATTTAGAAGAAATATTTCTTGATTTCAAAAGTTTCCTTAGTTAATATACATCTGTTTAAAACATAAACATAAACTACCATAAAAGAAGGTCTCTTAAAAACTAGTACACTGTTTGTGTAACTGTGTTCTTTTTAACACAGTAATAACCACTATCTTTAAGCTTAACCTATTATAAATACATATAATTATTAACTATTACAGAAATAGAAAAATAAAGTAAATAGGAACAACTTAGATTATATAAATAGTAAATGAAATTATAGTAATAACTTAGGATTTGCAAATAACAAATAAGTAATTTCAATTAAGTAAAACATCAGATATTAAGTATATCAAAGAAAAAATAACAACAATGCATAGTTGTATTTTAAAATAAAAATGCAAACCCTAATTAAAAACAACAACAATGCAGAGTTGTATTTTAAAATAAAAATGAAAACCCTAATTAAAAACAACGGCAATGCATAGTTGTATTTTAAAACAAAAATGCAAACCCTAATTAAGGAAATCTATCAACCAAGGGTAATTACAGTTTTATCCATATCCTAAATAATCAAATTCTTCATTATATAATTATAATGTCTATATTATAATTGCCATATATTAAACAAATTTTACACAGAAACAGAGTTTAGATTGTTTATCATTTATACACTAAAATAAAATAAACAAAGATAAATTAAAATTTCCAAATCAAATTTACACCCCTTTTCCTTCTATTATTTCATAAATAAATATTTATACTAAAAAGAAAACCCAGAAACTAGTTTTCCCTTTAAAATTCCACATATTAACCTCATTTTAACAAAAAACAAAATTATGGACCTTTACAACAGCGAAATCATGTCATCTTCTTTTATCAAATCATTCACCAGATACAGGTAAATAGTAACAAGGTTCTTTAAAATTTCATTAATCTAAACTTAAACAAACTGAAATATCCAACATAGAAAACCATGATGTTCAAGTCTGTCAAAGACTCCTTTCTACACAGGCTGGTGCACCCATTTCACTGTCAACCGTTACAAGTTAAAAACAACAATGTTTATAAACTGTGAAACCCTAAGAAAAATATAAACCATCGAGAAGAACAGTTCTCCGTCCAAACGACCTTTCCAAACAAAGCATTGTTCAAACGCGGCTACAGCAAGGGAGCTCAAATCTCAGTGAGACAGTATCTTTCCAAACCCCATACATCACCATAGAATAAACCTCAGGCTTGAAACCAAGGCTTACCAGGTTGTATGAGAAGCATGGAGCCTTTTTCCTGAAGTATCCTATGTCTTCCAACTCACAGTAGTGAAAGTTTATCTGTAGAAGAAGTATGCACAAGAATTTGAGAAATGTCAAGTTATTTCTAAAAAAAAACTTGTTATAGTAAAGAATTTATATGGATTTTTGCAGAAGGAGTTAAATGAGTTACCTAGAGATTTTTTTATCCTCGACCACGCAGTATTTTTTTTTTGCATAGCAACCCTGGCCAAGGAAAACTTCTTACCCTAGCGGCAAGGTAAGAGAAATACAACCTAAGAATCTCAACGAGAGTGAGAAAGCACACAATAAAAGTCACGGCGAAACCAAATCTCCCTACTGTCAACGAAATCCACAAGGTAAGTCGTGAGTTTTAGAACCAGAAACCACACTGCTATCAATTAGAGGATTCAGCTTGGTTGATATGCTGGTTAAGTCACTCACAGAGATAGACATTGGCATTGAAGGTTGTCACTCACGGAGCCAAATGGTAGCATCAAAGTCCCATGAGGACATGAACCTGGCAACGCTACTCATAGCAGCGAAAGGTTTGGTAAACAATGCGAGAATTTAGGGTTTGAAGGATTATGTAGTAGGGTTTTCCAACACATAAACCCTATCCACTAACCTTTAGCCACATGGTTTCCATTTAAACCTTAATTTGTGGGTGTTTCTCTATAGTTTCGAGAGCTTGGGTGAAGCCTGCAAAAAGGTTATACATAACCTTTGTAAATATTTTGGTTGAAAACATACAAACACAAGATTTTTAAATATAGAGATGCTTTAGCATAGTTTTGTAAAGGTTTTTATAGTTTATTTTTTGCATATATAGGGTTTATACTTATTATATAAAAATCATATAGTGAGTATTAGTTTATGCAAAGGTTTTTGGTTATATTTTGTTTTGTTCTTTAGGTAATGAACATTCCATCCCTTAAATCACAACAATAATATTATCTACAAGCCTAAACAAGAGGTTTTAGATTTAGCCAGCCTTGAATGTTGAACATGACAAGTTCATACTTCAGCAGTATAGCAAACAAACCAAGTTTATAATAAAAATATACGAAAAGAATGAGACATGCAGTACTTGCTCTAGTCAAAAACTTAAAAATTAAATGATTACCCTAGCTTGATTTTACTACTGACGAATTTAATTTTCTTGAACCTATAACTGGAAATAAAAGTTACCTGTAAAAAGACATGTAACAAGAATCGTCATTTTCACTGCATTAGCTTCAAGAGCTAAGTAAGCCTCAGGAATGAATTGAAGTTGATTCATTTAAGCAGGAGACAAACTTTAGTACATAGTAAGCCTACAGTTGTTTTGAGCTCATACTACTTCAGATCATTACTTACTAAATCAATCTTTCAATACTTAATTTTGAATGCAATCTTAGAAATTAATAAAGGAATTTCTTTTAGTTTCTAGATTAGACCCTTTAGGATGTTAACTGTTAGCAGTTAAGTTACTCTCTTTATTGATGATTTTAAACATTAATTGTCGCAAGAAATTTTATTTTTTTTATGAAAATTTGGGGGTATTACAAATGTACTTCTAAATTCTGCAAAATACCGAAACATTCTTTAAGTAGATGAACACAGTAATTTTGGTCTAATGACCAGGAAAAACCCCACTGCTTGGAGAAAACCCTAGAAAGAAATTTTTCATTAAAGGAGAAAATCTCAGAAATTTTCCAACAACTTAGAAAAATTATTCTTCTGAATCCTACAGGGAAAATTTCCAAAACCTCATCATCAACAAAATACCTCGAAAAATGTGCCATCAATTCCATACGGCCTGTTGTACCTTCACACGTGTGGGTACGGTATGTACAGATCTGTCACACGTGTGGATGTATGGATCTGGCCTTTATGTACGTTTTGCTGCCTCGAAATTTGTGCCACATCCAACAATAAATTATGTACGGCATGTCAGTCTTTTCCTATACTTTATGCCTCAGGAAATGTTCCCACACGTGGTTGTACGGACTATTTCAGATTGTCATTAATGCTACTATACTTTCTGCATTAAATACTTCCCCACTTGCATTGGAAAATGTGCCAAGGGTTTTCTCTCTCTCCTTTGGTATTCAATCTCTCTCTCTCCTCATTAATGGTGAGTGTCTTCTTCATTTTTCCTCTCTCTTTGTTTTATACTTAACTTTTGTAACTACCTTTATCAACTACCTAATCCAATCCAAGGTTGATATTAAATTACAAAATAAAATTTCTACAACTTATCTCACTTTTTAATAATTAAACACTTTAATTATTAAATACATCACAGTTTAACAGAGTCATATTGAACAAGAAGTTTAGCAGGTGTTCTTTAAAGTTTCAGAAAAGTATTAGATATTTTCTTCAATTATTTTTTGGTCGTAAGTTGTTTTCTTCAGATGAAGAGCATCAGGTACGAAGATTGATTGAATGGAATATCCAATTATATACCTTGGAAAGTAAGGATAACCATAGTGATCAAGGAGTGGAAAATATGGATTATTTCAAGCACCATGATAACGAAGCCCACTGACAAGGAAGAGTTAGCATAATTTGAAGCTTTGGAAACCAGAGCTCATAGGGTGATCTTGGATGGGGTGAAGGATCATCTTATCCCTCTTTTGGCAGAGAAGGAGACTGCCTATGATATGTGGGATGCCTTGAAGCAATTGTTCAAGGGAAAGAACGAGAATCTAAAGATGGTCTTGAAATACAAGTTACACAATGTAAAAATGACCCAAGGAGAAAGTGTAACTTCCTACCTGACTCGAATGGATCAGGTCAAAGACGAGTTAACAACAGTAGGGGAAACTATCTCAAAATCAGAGATGGTAAGAATAGCCCTGAAGGGCTTTACCAAGATATGATATTTTTTGTCAAATGCATTGTTGACAGAAAGAAGCTTCCGGACTGGTCAATAACTTGGGATGATTTCACCCAAGAGGAGTTTCGAGAGGGATCTTTGGGTGGGAAATTCAATGAGGAGAAGGAGAAAAATGTTTCTCTTGCAACCAAATCCAAGAACAAGAAGAAGAAAGATCTAAGTCAAATCAAATGCTATCATTGTGGCCAATTAGGACACTATGCCACAAAATGTCCTGAGAAAAAGATTGTGAAGACTGAAAAAGATGTGGCAGCCTCTGTAGTTGTAGAAGAATTTGCCGCAAGGTTTGAGCAAGATTTTTCTCTTGTTTCAATAGATTCCAGTGTAGGGAGTTCTACTTTTGAGCATGTATGGGTTGTTGAGAGTGGTGCAATCAGACATATGAATGGAGTTTATAACTCGAGTTTATAACTCTTTTTAGATGATCACAATTTTGGGTCCGAGACACTTCATTCAGACAGATTTTGATAATCCCCAGATTGTTATCCAAGGAGTTGGAATTGTCATATTTCAACTAGATCTTGGAGAGATCCTAGAAATACATGGAGTATTATTCATACCTAGGATGAGAGTAAGCAAACTCTTGGTTTCATCCTTTGAGGATGATGGCTATGGGATGATGATCAAGTCTAGTCATATCTTCTTGTATCGGAGAGATGAGCCAGTTGGTACCACCATCTTATTGGGATATCCTAGGGACAGATTATATGTCCTGAGAGGACATATCATATGACTAGGAGGATGGATATCAGAGTCGAAGGATGATGCTGCATTTGATAGAGATGAGGAGAGTGACTTTCTCTAGAGCACTGGAAGAATATTCATCCAGTCAAGTGATGGTTCAATGGAGCAAGTTGAGTCTCAGGATTCAGAGTTTCGGTTTGAGATAGAGCATATGTTTCCAAGGTTGATTCCAGAGCAGGAGGGAGCTATTGTAGGATTCAAAGATGGAGATAGTGTTGCGGGACTTCCTTGTTAGGAGGGAGTGTTGAAAACATTAACTCTGAAGGCCCTCACATGTTTTTGGTGTGGGTGTGATGAGAGGACCATAACATTTTTGTCCTTATGTATTTATGTAACAAAGTGACATTTATGCAAATAAAGTGAATGTGTTTTTATACTTTAGAAAAGTGGGTCTCACTTAAAAAAGATGTATTTAATAATTAAAGTGTTTAATTATTAAAAGGTGAGATAAGTTGTAAACCTTTGATTTTGTAATTTAATATCAACCCTATATTAGGTAGTTGATAAAGGTAGTTACCAAAGTTCAGTATAAAACAAAGAGAGAGGACAAATGAAGAAGACACTCACCATTAATGAGGAGAGAGAGAGATTGAATACTGAAGGAGAGAGAGAAAACCCTTTGCACATTTTCCAATGCAAGTGGGACATTGTTTAATGCGGAAAGTACATCAACATTATTGACAGTCTGAAGCAGTCCATACAACCATGTGTGGGCACATTTCTCAAGGCAAAGAGTACATGAAAATACTGACAGGTCGTACAGAATTTTTTTTTTGATGTGGCACGAATTTCGAGGAAGTAGAAAGGACAAAAAGGACAAATCCATACGGCCACACGTGTGACAGATCTATACATACCATACCTGCATGTGTGAAGGTACAACAGGCCGAACATAATTGATGGCATGTTTTTCAAGGTATTTTGTTGTTGATGAGGTTTTGGAAGTTTTGCTTGTAGGGTTCATAAGAATAATTTTTCTGAGTTGTTGGAAATTTTATGAGATTTTCTCCTTTAATGAAAAAATTCTTTCTAGGGTTTTCCCAAAGCAGTGGGGTTTTTCCCAGTCATTAGACCAAAATTATTGTGTTCATCTGCTTAAAGAATGTGTCAGTATTTGGCATAATTTTGAAGTACATTTCATAAGTGTGGTTTTACTTTCAAAATTTTAAGTTAAAACCCTAGGTTCTAAAAATGTTTGATAGAATGTGTAAATGAACAATTCATTTTCTTAAGTCAGATTTTCTTCATTTTCGGGATGTAACTTCCATGAGCAACATGTTCCCAGACAAGTTCATCCTGTGAATCTGTGATCCTAATGTGGGAAACATGTAGAGCAGTGATATATTTGTTCTAGCCTAAAATCCAACGATCTGGGATCTCAAGCTCCTTGCTTCCCAACCATCCCTGATGCCATAAGTTTGTGGAAGCATGGTCAACAATTTGATTTAAATGAAAGAAACCTTTATGCTAGATAAAGTGAACAAGCTATTGAGGGAGAATATGGTTGAGTTAGATGCCTAGACATGGGTCTGCTCCAATTTTAACTCTTCTCTCGTTCCCAATTTTCCAAGAGAGACCACTATGAATAAGAGGAAAAGCGTTGTAGATTTCCTTCCAAATAATTGAACTAGATTGAGGAGCAATGAAAATAGAGTTTTTGATCCAATCTCGCAACGATACCAAAGCTATGTACTCGTGAAAAATCACCTTCGTCCATAAATTGTTTGGTGATATAAGCCTCCAACCTACTTTTGCAGCTAAATATTTTGCAAATAGAGTGGCGTTTGAGTCCCCACCCTCCCAAATATTTAGGTCTAGCAATTTGATCCCAACTTACCCATGAAAGAACCTTTTGATCCTTATTCCCCGTCCAAACAAATCTTGAGCATATTTTTTGAGATCTTTCCAATATTGATTTTGGAATCCAAGCTAAATCCATCCAGTATATAGGGATGGCTTCGAGGACAGACTTAACTAAAATTAACCTGCCCACTCTTGAAAGCCATCTATTGCACCAAATATTTACTCTGTGATCTGATTTTTCTAGTAACCAGTTCCAGTCTTCCTTCTTATAGCAATTTGGCTTTATCCTGAAACCCAGGTAGTTGAGTCCTTTGTCCAACGTAGTAACAGTGAAAGGAAAGAGTTCCAAGAGGGTCCTAATGATATCATATTCCAAGTTAAAAGTAGCAATAGAATATTTCTGATAGTTTTACTTCATCCCTGTGGCTTTGCAGAAAAGGAGTGGGATTTCTGAGATATTTTCAGCCTCTCTGATTGATCCATTGCAGAAAATGAGAATGTTGTCTACAAACAGGAGATGTGTGATGTTTAGGTTTGTGGCTATCTAGATTCCATAAAAAATGCCTCTTCCTTTTGCATCCAAAATAGCCATGCTCATCCCTTCTGCAACCAATAGGAAAAGAAGAAGGGAGAGTAGGAATCATTGTCTTAAGCCCCTTTCAGAGAGAAAAAAAGGGGAGGCTGAACCATTGATGAGGAAAAAAAAGGATGCAATGGAGATACATGCAAAAAAACATTTTATGAAAGCATAATTAAAGCCCAGATGAGTAAGGAGTAGTCTGAGGTATAACCAACTAACCCTGTCAAAAGCCTTTGAGAGGTCAATATTTAGAATTGCCCCTTTGGACTTCTTGAGTTTTAAACTATGCATACCTTTTTGGGTTACTCCAATTGCTTCATGAATTTGTCTATTCTCTAGAAAGCCAAACTGTTCAGGAGAGATGATTTTTGAGAGAACCTTCTTTAGTCTTTGTGCAATCACCTTTGCAACCACTTTGTAAGTGATGTTGCAAAGGGATACAAGCCTAAAATATTCCATACTATCCATGTTATATTTTTTTGGAATAAGGGCTAAGAAGGTTGTGTTGAGTGGAAGATGTAAGTGGCCATTTACCCAATATTCTTCAACCAAATGAAGGAGGTCATGACCAATGGTATCATAAGCGGCCAGGAAAAATTTGATGGTCCATCCGTTCGGTCCTGGGCTTTTGTCCTTCTGAAAGCTATGCATGGTTTCTTTCAGTTCCTCTTCCGACACCTCCTCCATCAAATCTAAATTATCCTCCTCAGAGATACTTTCAGGGAAGTATTGCAAGAACTGAAGGACCACTGCAATTGAAGCATGTTGATTTTCCCTGAACAGATTTTCAAAATAAGATTTACCAATCTCAGACATCTCCTCAAAAGTGGAGACCCTCTCATTATTGTCATTCCTTAGTTCCCATATAGTATTTTGTTGTTTTCTGTCTTTTGCAAAATCTTGAAATTTTTTTGTGTTGTCATCCCCACACGCCATCCAGATGTCTCTACCTTTAAGCCTCCACACCTCCTCCCTCTCATTCAGGATCTTGTTCTTGCTGGATTCAAGGGAAATCAATCTTTCCTTTTCTCTTTGAGTGAGAAACCCCCCCCCCTTCAAAATTATGAATCTCTGCCAACTCTTCCTCATTCTGAATGATTTCTTGATCATCCAGAATACTTTTGTTCCTATCCCACTCCTCCAGAAGGATTTTTATGTGGGACAGATTTTGTGCAAAGTGACAGGCAACATGTCTTTCCTCTCCATCCACATAAGGGATCCAATTTGAATGAATAATCCTGAGAACCTCCTCATTTTTTAACCAAGTAGAACATAATTTGAAAGGGTCAGTTGGATTCTTAGGGCTACTTAAAAATTCCAAGTAGATAGGCATGTGATCTGAATCGGCTCCTGAGTCCACCCATTGTTTGAACATCAAATCTCTTCTGAAAAGAATTTCGACCAAGAGTAATCCATCAAGTCTTTTTGCAATCCTGTCCTCTCCAGATCTTTTATTTGTCCATGAGGGTTTGAGCTTTTGGGGGTCCAAGTCCACCATCTTGATATTTTGGAGGAGGTTGCTGAAGAAAGTGGCCAAGGGATCTACTCTCACTTTTGGTCCCCATATTTCATGCGCACCTAAAGTGAAGTTCAGATCTCCACCTAAAACTAAGTTTTCACACCTTAAAAGGTGGGAGGATTACAAAGCTTCCCAAAAAGCCACTATGTTTCTGTAAGGCCCATGGATATTTAGGATGTTTAAGGTTAAGTTATCCTTGGCCCAGAAGATCTGAAAAACCATGCCACAAGGAGCACCCCACGAGTTTGTACAACACAACATGGACTGGTTCCATCCTATTGTCAGCCCACTTGAAAGACCTCTAGCACTCTAAGCTAGGAAAGTAAAATTGTTTGTATTTGAATACAAAAACTTTGTAACTTCTGGTTCCGTCCCTAAAGTTTCCTCGAAGAGGACTACATCCAGTTTTTCAACTGAGAGAATCCTCTTTAGGGAAAAAAATTTCCGAGTACTTGCCAAACCCCTACAATTGAGGGAGATAAATTTCATTTGGGAACTCCTTTAGGCGCTTTCACTGCTCTAAGTGGCCCAAAAAGAGTTTACTGTCTACCATTCGCTTGATCATGAAGAGCTTTCTGCTGAGCAAAGGAAAGATGTGAAGGTCTTCCTTGCCCTTTTCCCTTTGAAAGAAGTGTAGGGTTTGTTCCAAGTCTAAGGAGGGGGACTGACGAAATAGTCAGAGAAGGAATATCCCTTGTTTTGAGATGGAACCGAATCATGGACGAGGAGGAGGGTGAAACCGGAGAGGCAGCCTGTGGGGTGGATAAGGGGATCGTAGGGGGAGGTGTAGGAGGAGATGGAGAAGGGGGAGGGGAGGTAAACACCTATGAGGGGGGACGAAAATTAGTCTTACAGGGATCCGTCATCGGGGGGATTAAATCATTCAAATGTTTGTTTAAAGAAGAAACTGGAAACATATCGGGGGGTGGCTGCAACACTTGTTGAAGAGGAGGATCCGTTCCAATTATTGAGATGGTAGAGGTTTGTTCCTCTGCAAGATTCAAAGGTTGACCTATCACATCATCTTCACGGAGGTGGCATGCTTCATCCTACCCTACTGCAATCCCTCTTGTCTCCTGAGCCACGACTTCCTTGGAAATTCATCTCTTTCAGGTGGAGGTTGGTGGAGGTCCCAAATTGCTGCCCTGCTTCATGACATCAGTGGCATTTAAAAGGAATACCTTCATAGTCTAGAATTTGTTTTCTAGTTATGGAACCCCAAATCAAATTGATGTGCTCCCTGAGATCAGTTTGAATATTCTACGATACCGGAATTCTTGCAACCGTTCGAAGTCGAGTCTTCAAAAAGGAAAGATCTACTTCTAAGACGACCCCCAAAGCATTTCCCAGGTCCCGTAGCGAAGCTAGGTTCCAGAAATCCCATGGGAGACCTGGAAGATGCACCCACACTGGGATTATATCCAGTCTTTCACTATCCATGACAAACAAGGGTGTCCACTTCTTTAGCATTATAGGCACTGGACCATAGTTCCAGTTTTGATTCAGAACTTTTTTTGTGTCATCCTTGCAGTTAAAGAGGAACCCAAACCACCCTTTGGAAAGATGAGTGGTTTCTGGTTCATAATGAAGCAAACCCTTCCAGTTTCTTCAAACCCATATTTCCATTTCCTCTTGAGATGGGTTATTCCCTCTAATATTCCCTATTAGAGCCACGCCCTCCATCTCCCCCACTTCTTTGATTGAGACGTTAACACCACAAATAAGGTTCATAGGTCCATTGTTCGGTGTAAGGCACTTGTTTTTCTCTTCCTGATACCCCTCCCCCCATTGTCGCCTTCTAGAGAGCCCACTCTAGAGTCTCTGCCACTGTGATCTGAATCCTACCCTGGTGGGGTTCCATTGAAATCGTCGGGTTGTAGGAATGAAGCAATAAACCCTTCGGGATTGCAAACTTCGCTAACTGGAGACCCAGAAGAAACCCGTTTTGAAATTCTGGGTAGGGTTCAAGGCCATGTGTCCTCCAGCAAATTGATATCATTGAAAAAGCCTTGCTCTAGCGGGGGTGAAGGGTTTGGATCCAGATCAAAGAGGGCTTTGTTGTGAACGATAATGGCGTCCAGTAGTGGGAGATCTGGATCTAAGAAAGGAACATAGTGGAAAAATGAAAAAGGGTTTCCTCCAATTGTCGGATCCAACAACCTTACTACTAACTGTGTCGGTGAGTGGCATGCACCTTGGTCCGACGAGCTATTCGAAGACCCGTCACAAACCCTAGCATCCATAACTATTGTGGTTTCGCAAACGTTTCCAAATGGAAGTTGTTTTGGTAGCAACTGAGTCGAGATAGAGCAACAAGATGCAGTGATAAACGAGGCAGTAAAAACAGACATATCCTTCCACGGGTCCTTTGATTAATCCAAATCCTCCCCTTCGCCACCGTACGCCATGTGACAATGATGATAAAACTGCAAAAGCCATTTTGCTAAGCCTCTAAGATTAGGGGTTACCGATCAGCCCCCGAGGGATTTCATCCCTGTCGTAGAGAATTGATCCTATATAGAACTCCCCCCAGCAATTATGCTCAAGATATGAGAATTCAATGTTTCATATATTCATTCTAAATGTTATTTAAAAAAATCAACTATTATTATGATAGGTAAAATTAAGATTTAAACATCAAATGAAAGACAATGTTAAAATTAAAACATCATATCGAAAATTTATTGACGTGCAGAGTACGATGTCAAATTTCATCCCTGGCGGACCATCATGCTTAAAAGTGGGCAAAGAGGATGAAAAAATCCAACGAATGCATTTGCTAAGAATTATATGAGAAAAAAAAAGTAGCTAAGCAAACCTACAACAAAATGGTTTCAATTCCCGCTCAACATAGAACAAATGAAATTGAAAAATCATTTCACATAAATAAGAAGATATGGAACTAGGTGACATTCATGGAAACTTTGGGCGGATGATTGAGGAAAATGGTTCCTCACAAACCCATGACACAAAGCTATTGAAGGATCTTACCCTCTACTAATAGGTTAAAACCATTTTGGGAAAAACTCTAATGGACCAAGCAGAAGAGAAGAAGCCTACTCAACTTCGGGAGTAAGAGAGTCAAGCCAAGATCAAAGGAATAGAAGCCACCCCTAGATTGGTATCCAAGGCTCGAATAGAGTTGGGGGACAAAATGAATGTGCCTGCAAAAGCCACCATTAGCATGGTCTTCAGAGAATGCATTCAGACCGAGAATCCCAACACAACGAAGGAGAAGTATGAGGTGCCCCTTGTTATAATATCTAATGATTCTAAGATTTGACAGATTGTTTCATGTTTGGTTTTCCTTTAGGACTATAAAACCTTTTCATTTTGTTTATAATTATGATAGTTATTGTAGGCTACTAGTTATTACGACTATAAGTTTTAGACATTCTAGATCATGATATCCCTTAAGACTTCCGACTTTAAATCATTTGGAAAACAATGATTAAACTTAGGTTTTGGGTTTCCTCAGTAACATCTCAACTACACCACATTGTATTAATGTGTCTACCTTACAAAAAAATAATATAGAGTTCAAAACAAGT
>LPNX011059511.1:7194-74193 GCA_001517045.1 Pseudotsuga menziesii | reverse complement strand
TATTGACATATTAATTATTTTGTAAGTAGTTAAAGTTTAACTCTCCCAAGTTGAATCTTATAATATTTCACAATTTTACTTCGAACATTTTATAAAAAAATAAAAATTATTAAGTTTATTTTTATTTTTTATTATTACTTAGATAGAAATAATTTTCTTATTATAATAATTTATAAATTTTAAAAACTAATGTTAAAATATATTTTTTTAAGTAATAAAGTAAAAATAAGTTAATATTTTAATTATTTTAAATAATAAGTAAAATAAAATTATATAATTTACTTAAGATTCCTAATCTTTGTATAATCAAATATAAAATTAAACTAAATTAAAGTAAGCAAATTTGAAGGTATGAAATTTTACACGTTATTGAACACATTGTCATCATGATAAGTTGAAATTGAGATATTAATAATGAATATATAAATTTACTAGTGGTTAGAATTAAAAAATATTTAATATTTTTAATTTTTCAAAAAAATATTATTATTATTATTTTAGTTTTAAAAATTATTTTAAAATATTTATTGTATTCTGGAAAAAGTTGAAAATGTGTAGCATTTAAATTACTATTACAAAAATTATATTAAAAATATTTAATATTTTTAATTTTTCTAAAAAATATTATTATTATTATTTTAGTTTTAAAAATTATTTTAAAATATTTATTGTATTTTGTAAAAATACTAAACTGGAAAAAGTTGAAAATGTGTAGTATTTAAATTAATGTTATAAAAATTATAATGTAAATATTTAAAATTGAATTGAATTTTAATATAACATAAAATTTTAATCTAAAATAATATAAAAATTGATTTAAGTGGATGTTAACTATCATTGTCATAACCTATTTAAAGATTATTAAATTTTAAATTTATTATAAAATTATAAATACATCTTTTTTTAATGAAAGGTATTCATTAATTATATTCATTTTTATTGAAAGATGTTCATTAATTATATTCTTGTTTTGGAAATAGTTAAGGTTAGTTTTTTTTATTCATATTTAGAATAATACTTATAATATTATAATTTTGATAAGATAGAAAGTTGGGTATAAGTATTTTTCATTCTCAATTTTAATAATCTTATAAATATATAAAATCTTTTTAAGTACAATTTTTTAAGAAATATAAAGATTAATAATTTCTTTTTAATATATTAATTTTCTTATAATGTTTTAAATTTTTATTATACTATAATTAACTTTTAAACTTAAAATTAATAATATTTTTAATATCATCTATATAAAATAGATAAATCAATTTTTTAACTATGTTTAAAATTTAAATGTTATATTTTCGAAGTTCCTTATTTTATATCTTTTAATATAATTACTTTCATATGCCTCGCTTCCAAGTTCCGAATGTTCCAATTGATTTTTTTAGTAGCTAATAATGGATATCATCCCCAATAATATTTCTTTGACGTCCCTTAGAACCCAATAATATTTCTTTGACGTCCCTTAGAACCTATAATATTTCTTTGACCTTCCTAAGAATGAAGTTTCTAAAAATAGAAGTGCAGTGACATAATTATGATTGAAGTGACTGTAAGTGTTCACGGCCCAAATCTCTTCCACGATGTTGTAGATAGCTTGGTTTGCGCTTGTTCCAGAACATTTTTATTTTTTGACTTAATATGCAGCTGGACCTTTTTTTTTATTCATCAAGAACTGTGCAGAACTAATGTTTTATTATAATATCTACAAATCTTTCAAGACCCTTAACGTCCACAAACTTTCTAGATCCTCCTGGCGACTGTTTTCTGGATATATATATAATATCACAGACTCTCAACTATCATGAAGCCATCTTCGTCAATGTCCATGCAGATGACTCAGTCAGATCGAGATTGAAATTGAAATTGTGATTATTTGAAGGATTGCAAGTTACCAGAGGGCGTAAAGGAGCGCTAACTTAACATGAAGAAGGTAATTTCGATTCACAAAATCTCTTTCTTCCTTGATCTGTTTGTTTCTGGATAAACGCACCAAGTTACAAACGATTATAATTTTTTAAATGAAATCTGTAGAAAACAGTACAACATACTGTAGTTCATCCATAGTTCTTTGCTTTCATTTTGTTCATTCAGAATATTTTGTGGTGAAATTTTAGTTGCATATGAGAAATATATTAATGAATTAGAATTTGATTAAGTTGTCGTGTGAATCGGTTTGAATTTGCCAGGGGATTTGGGATTGGCTACACCCAAAGTTATGCCGAAATTCTGGTAAAAGCAGCACAACAAATTCTGTGCAGAGGGGTAAGCTTGAAACATAAATATTAAAATCTGGGTGAGCTAAACTCTTGACTATTTGCATCTTTGAGGTCAAAATTTGTGGAATTTGGGGAGGTTTTTTTTGGCTGAAATTGGGATTTTGGTTGCTGAAATTGCAATTTTGATTGAGAAAATGGATTCAGCACTCTCGATAATAGCTGGGGAAGGCAATCCTTATCTCCATTGCTGATTCTATCTATCCAACTGGCAAGGAGCAGAGTCAACTGTTAACTCTACTCCTTGCCTGTTGGATGGAAAGAATCAGCAATCCTGATAAGCTCAAACTCTGAGCACCCTGCTTTTGCAATTTTAACAAACTGAAACTGCAATTTCAACAAACTAAAATTCTGATCAGATTTTGGTGAAAAATTTAGCCAAATGATGAATGATGGTGCAAATAGCCTAAGGTTTAGCTCGCTCCATTAAAATCTGCGTGTTGAAAACCTATGCAAAATCTTTTGTTTAGATTAATTCTGGCAAGTTGCATTTGACATTTCGAATGAATGTTTTGGTTTGACGTTGCATTCACGGGAATTGAATACAGGACGTCACGCGCGGTCTAGTACTGCAGAAGTTGAGCACATTGAGATAAGGCGTAGAAGGACCAATAATGTCGGTATGAATACGAATGATGCGCGACTTGCCTCGACCTTTTCACCATACGGACTTTGGCCGGACTCGGGAAAAATGTCGGGCGTCGATGTTGATGTCGATGTCGGGGAAACCGAGGCTGTGTCGGGTGGACTGGAGACCGAGCCCTTGGTCATCGGGGTTTTGGGAGGACTCGACGGCATTAATGGATTTGAAGAAAGCTCAGTCGATAGACCCAGCTTCGATCTACAAGAAGACGACCATGTTGTTGATGAGAACAAGCTGCCTCATGATCTGCCCAATCGCATCGTCCAGTCTCTGCTGCAACCATCTGATAATGGCCGCCGCATCAAAGAAATATATTGCAGATTTGGCTTTCTCGCGGATTTTCTAATGTCCCGCAGAAAGCATCATCATGATGCTTTCAATCAGAATGTAGAATCAGAAATAGATTTAATGAGTGGTAACAGATCTGTAGTTGGAAGATTGAAAAACTTATTTGGAAGGAAAATTGATGGACCGACATCTATACATTTTGAGCAAGCGAAACTCGACAAGAAGGTAGACTGACAATTTTATCTCTGTTTTCCAATATTATTTCTGTGTTCTGATCTTTGCATGATGGTGCAGGTAAAGCGAGTGTTCTTGAAAAAGATCCACAACAAGTTTGAAGCTAAGAAATCGGACGGTTGCTTACACACTCCATCTAAAAATCTCCTTGCAGCATCAGAAAAATCTCTTGAAATTACCAGTATGGTCAAGCATTGTAAGCTTGGAAGCACTAGTGAACAAGAGATGCGCAACTATTCTGCTGACCGAACTGTGTCTGCACCCGCGAAGGAGGAGGAGGTTTATTCTCAGAGAGATGCAGATTATCGGATAACAACGGATACTGACTGTAAGCAACTTTCTCTCTCTTTAAAAGAACATAAAAAAAACAATTGAAAATGCATGAATTTTAAGATTTTGTAATGGTGATGCTCACAGTTTGTCCTCTAATTATATATTATTGCAGATATTGTTCTGGAGTGGTAGTTGCAAAACTAAGGTACCACAAAATATAGGAAAACGGGCTTAACAAAAATGTAAAAACTCGCAAAATATGGGCAAAACTCATTTAAAAACCATGTGACCTGAAAAACTTCTTAGAGTCTCATAAAGTGGTCAAGATCTTTTCCAAGTGGCTGGAGTATAATTGTAACTTCGGTTCAACACAGTCTCGGTTACCAAACCATCCAAATGTCTGTCTAAAATATAAGGTGAACCTTGGGTGTATATATGAACTTATATGTATGGTAGGCATTGGAGTCAGTGATCTGTTTTAAATATAAGGTGAACTGGGGTGTAAGTTAATCTTGTATAGCTAAGGAATTATCATTTTCGTCATAAATTTAATAAGAATTAAAAAAAATTGAAGTGTTATTATTGTCAGTGTGTGATGGAGTAATGTTTTATAGAGTTTGTCCAATTCTGGATAGATTTTGATGGTTAATATTATATCAAAGTTTTAGATCTATAAATACTCTGATATTCTGTATGGCGAAATTCCAGAAATTAAAAAACAACTTTCTACAAGTATAAACTGCTCCTTAAGCCGCTTAGCAAGATCTCATATAAAATATTTCTATATGAAAACCCTCTGCACGGATTTGAATATTATTTGGAAAGGCTGCTTTGTGCAATGGCGTATTTGAAATGGCTCTATCTAAACTACAAGTTTGAAATAAATCTAAACTTCTATACAAATTTCGCTTTACTTGATTATTAAAATTTAAAATAAATCTAAACTTATATACAAATTTCACTTTATTTATAAATTAGAACTTAAAATAAATCTAAGGTCATCTACACAGTCCAAGCGGAATTGATATGAAATGTGTAAGTAATGGAAACACAGACCACCTCATTGTGTCATGTTGCCAATGTACGAAAGGCTGATCCTCGGGTTCTTTACACCTACTTTCACAATAGAGCTAGAATGGGCTGAATTTAATTTATAAAATATGTAATTTTTGTTGTTGGTGGGTAATTTTAAGTATAAAAATGAAATAATGTGATTGAAAAACTTTTAGCACCCACATTTTGACAATTTTTTTGAACATTCTGAAAATTCTTTAAAAATTTATGACCAAAAACAAGAGAGGAAAATTCCTTACCTGTTTAAACAAACCAACAGAAAAAAAAAAAATTCATCCCATGTTTAAAAAACTGGATATAGATCATCAAGCAAAAGATTTTCTAGATCTGAAAGTAAGAGGAGAAAAGAAGAAAATGCCAACAAAAAAAAACATTTTTTGGATACGAAAGTACCAAGAAAAAAGAACAGAGTATATGCATTTGGTTAATGTTGTGAGCCGATGTACTATTGAAAATGTTTTGCTGTTCATTGGATCTCAAATAACTCATTCAATGAGTAACAGTGCTGTCCATTGGATTTCAAATAACTCATTCAATGAGTAACAATGCACCTGCTATAACATTGAATGCTACATAACAAAATGCATATCCTCACCAAGAAAATAATGCTGGTATGACAGCAAATAACACATAGAAGATGAGTTGAAGATGAGTTGACTGCATAGGTACATGGCTCTCATATCACCTTTGTAAATTATAATTATGCAATTTTAACATTCACAATGATATAGCATAAATTAAATGCCTTAATTTAAAACTACACATCATCAAAATAACTATTTAAGCAAGAAACTGCAAATTTCAAACATTCCTCAAATTCATTTAAGTGCGGGATTTGGTTTGTCTGTATACTGCTATGCTACTCGGTCAACTAGCTCGATAGAGCTTGTTTAAAACATATGCAAAATCTTTTAATTAGACTAATTCTGGCAAGGAGCATTTGACATAAAACTATAGGAGTAAAATTATCATGATGCTCAGTTTGACGGTTGCACTGATAAACAACTTGTGAAAATTACTCATTTTACTCATAAATAACTGTTAAACTGTAGCATGAGGAAGGCGTAAAGCTGTGATCTCTGCCCAGGCCATAGTGTTTATGCATTGCTACGTTCAGGACGGAAGGAAAAGGGGTGATGTGGCGTAGCTCAGGTTTGACTCTTGGAACCCGATCGTTTTCACATTTTGAAAATTTCTTTATGAGGAGATAAATAGGACTTTGCTTAAATATTGTGGTTTTTATGTTTTGTTTGATATTGTGGTTTATCTATTTTTAATTTTAAGGGCTTTGTGATTCATTGGAATATCAAGTGAGGTCTTTATATAGTTATGTATATAGTCATCGTTGGAATATCAAATGAGGTTTTTATATAGCTATGTATAGTCATCAAAGGATTTGAGCTCAAAACTTTTTGCTCACAACTTACAGTACTCAACCATTTGAGCTAGCCCACTAGATTTTATATAAAGTGTGGAACTTGTGGATAGAAACACTAAATAAGTTTCTTCAAACTATTTTTCTGTGTATTTTCAAATAAACTCTCTATTTGGTTACAACTGAATCTGCTAGGTCAAGATATAAGAAGATGTTAAGGTTTATAGAAAGTGATAATTGTATCAGAAAAAATGTCTCATGTGAACACAGAGGTAGTGCCACTATGAAGTGAAGAATGTATATTTTTTTAGGGCCTGGCCTTAATGTTGGAATTGGAAAATGGTCTCTCAATTAAAACTGTACTGTCATCATGAATGACTCAAAGAATTGAAGTAAAACTATGTTTCACATTTCATTTTGTGAAAAATGGTTAATTTCTTGAATGAACTACGAATCTATAAACGTAATTTATTTTATAATTACAACTTAAATATATTAACTTCATCTTATTAATCATAAATTGAATTCAAAGAAGTTCATTTTCAATTCTGGATCACAATGTCTATGTGTTCAGTAAAACAAACTCAGTGAAGTGGGAAAGAGATAGAACTCAGACATTCCACACCAGTTAGACTCTCATGAGTGGCTACTCACTTATATTGAATATTGATTTATTTTTCATAAATTTGATAGATAAGTTTTTTAATCTTATTTTTATAAAATGAAATAAAATAACATTTTATAAATATGTATAAGGTAAATAAAAAATTAACTTTCACCCAAAAAAATTACAGATCAGATTTACACAAAATTTCAAGACTAATAACAAGTATGTTATATCCTAATATTAAACGCTAAAAAAATATTTTGATGACCATTGAATCTTAAACTATACATGCTTCTCCAAATGCTTTGGTGGCCAATTGCTTAAGATCCCATAACCAAGCAGCATTCGTCCTGCTGCAGAGGGGTTTGAGCACATTGAAAAGAGGAGTTGAACTCCCAATACTGTCCTTAAAAACATGAATGATGCGCGAGCGACATGCCTTAACTTTTTCACCCTTCGTGATTTCGTCGGACTTGGGAAGGGTGTCGGGTGTCGACGTGGGTAAACCCGATCCTTTGTCTGGTAGGCTGGAGACCAAGCGGCCATTGGTGAAAGGGGTCTTTGTATACTCGAAAACATTAATGGAGTTGAAGAAAGCATAGCCGATACACCCAGCTTCGACATACACCAAGACTATGTTGATAAAAACAAGCCTCATAATCTGCCCCGTCGTATGCTCCAGTCTCTGCAACCAGGTGATCATGGCCGCATCAAAGAGATGTGTTGAATTCTGGCGGATTATCTGATTTAGTGTATAAAGTATTATGATTTTATTGTTTTACATAATTTATTGATTATAGTTTGGGTGGTTGGAAGAAATGAGTGTTAAAGTCTAATTTTTAAGTGATATATTTTCTTTTGTTAAACCTTTTTATAATGGATAAATAAATTATATGATCAGAATTATTGGTATAACAGTATAATAAAAAAATAAACTTACTATTGTGTCTGTTTTTTTTTCCAATATTATTTGTGTGCATTAATCTTTCGTGTGTGACAGCCAGCCACATGATATTGGTGCAGGTAAAGCGAGTCTTTTGTATTTTTGGTGCAGGTAAAGCGAGTGTTGTTGAAAAAGATCCATGACAAGTTTGAAACTAAGAAATCGGATGTACGGCTGTTAACACACTCCATCAAAAGAACTCCTTACATATGAAGCCCTTGAAATCAACAGTACTGCCCAGCATTGTAAGCTAATTGGAAGCACTACTGAACAAGAGAGGCACACCTTCGTATATGCTTTTCTTCTACAGAAAGAAATGGCGATCCAAGTTTTTCTGCACCGATTATGATATGACTGTAAGCAAAGTTCTCTTTCAAAGAACAGAAAATATAACATTATATTTGAAAATGCATTAATATTAAAATTTTAGTGGTTGCACAACTGAGGTACCGCAAAATAGAGAAAAATGGGCTCACAAAAAATGTCTAATGGGGAAAAATTCATTTAAAAACTAGGCGAGCAAACATAGAGCGGTCAAAATCCTATCCAGGGGATGGAATATGGAATATAAGTAGCTTCATTTCAACATTGTGTGCTACCAAACCAACGAAATGTCTTGGTCCAAAATTTGCCGGGGGCTTGTACTGTAGGGTGAAATTGTAGAGTCGGTTGTTGCAGTAAGTTAATCTTGTTGCAAACTTATCATCTTTTTAGTAGAAGTTTAAAAAAACAAGTAAAGCTAACCATCTTTTTAGTAGAAATCAAAAATTTCAAGTAGAGCTAATCATCTTTTCAGTAGAAGTTTAAAAACACAAGGTATAATCACAGTGGTCCAAAAAAATTTTAAGATGAAACAATGTTGCAAAGGAGTTTTACCAGATTGTGAAGAGGCCTACATTGTCAAATGGATATGTATTACACACCGTCCTTCGAACCCCTAATAAATTTATCAACTAACCAAAATCAAATTATGTTACAATTTCTATAGCTCGAAAATTTAGGGGCAGGATGACCCGTTGGAAAATGTTTACCTCTTCTAATTTCGACACATAGGTTGGGCGAGTTGGTGGTGATCGTAGTTGGAAATTAATTTGGACATTCCATATTAATTTTAAGTGTTGGCCTACTTTTCTTACTCATGCACACAAAACCAACAAAACATCTAAAGACATTGGCTCGACGGAGCAAGCTTAGCCAGTAACACCCACGAGGCAAGCACAGTCTCACCCGAGATATCTTAATGTGTAACTGCCAGAACCATGTTTCTGCAGTTGGCGAGGGATTATAGTCCCTTGGCGCGCGGCAAAGGTGCTCAGCAGAGATGGAGGGTTGAAGTATTTTACTGCTCGACAGAGGCGCAACAATGCGCCACAACCAGCATGCAATACAACCTTGTACTTAACAACCTTAATAGGTCGTGCAATAGTGTGACGCAACTGATTCCTTTAAAGTAAATGATTGTGATGCGACTTATATCGTGACTTAACAGTGGTTAAATATGAAATAATACGCAATGCTTGACAATGCTTAGATATTCATTCATTAACTGCTTATCAGTATTCTGACATTCATTCAAACAATAACCATAAATAATGCGAGTTAATCAAACATTCAACACAACATTCAATCATTCATTAACACGAGAAATAACGTGGAAACCCATCTGGGAAAAACCACCAAGGTGCTCTTCATCTGACATGAGAAATATATATAGCACATTGCAGTCGGTGACTTACAGTCTGTTTTAAAATATGTCTTTTGGCTCAAACACTTCTTGCTCTCATGCTCTCTGGTTTATTGCTTCTATCTAATCCTACTGATCCACACACAACCTGGATCGAATCTTCTACTTCACTGTCTGTGCACTCAGCTGCAGATTAACTCCTACAAAACGCTATGCGCACTCAACTGCAGATCCACGGCTCAACAACCTACCACTATCAAACTCGCCTCTGATTTGAACTTAGTAGTAACCAATACTAACTGACTGAACCAAACTACAATCTCTCTGAAAATAACCCTTATACAGAACAGATTATTCTTACTTATAGTGTTTACAAGACCGTGTAGGGTCGACTGAGTACAGCTCAGTTATTACATTCATAAGTAGCTACAAAATATCTTCTATTACATTGATGATGGCCCATACCTAGCCATAAAGTCCTGTATTACATTAACCACGGCCAAAACTAGCCACGGAAACGTCTTTCAGCCTACTTGTATAGATCATAACTAGCCGCAAAAATGTCCTTCAATCTTTCACCGCCTCGAGCTCTTGCAGTCTTTCTTGACCTGCACCTGTCTAGCCTTAACTCTTCTACCTGCCTCTTTATGTACGTTTTTTTCTTTGTTGCATCAAACTGCGTCACAGCTTTCTCTCCTTTGCGCTTGCTTTCCATCCTTTACCTGCTTTTCCCCTGTCATGTGCCTTCTTTTCCTCTATCACACTTGCGCTTCAGATTCTTCCTTGTGCACTTTTCCTAGCCCAACAGTTCCCCAACACTCACATGTGGCTCGTCCTGAGCCACTAAGCAAAATTGATGTCTCTGCAAAATTCAAATTTCTGCAAAACTCATGTCTCTGGCGCAAGCTGCGCCATGGGAGCAACCTTGTCCTGAAACTCCTTCACAATTTCTTGCATCCGGGAAATTTCTTTTATGACCTCCTTTGCTTGATTTTCCAATTGTTCCACACGGCCGAAACTAATATTTTCCAACGATACTTCTGTCAACTCCTGAGTTATATGTTGGAGCTTCTGTTGTACAAGCTAAATGAGCCCTGTAAGTCATTCAACTTCTGTTTGTTTTGTCGTAACTTCGCCATTTATTTTTCGCTCTTGGTCGCAGAGATTTTGGACTTCTTGTTGTAGCTGCTTCAATTCGGCTATATTTGCAAGCTTCTCTTTAAGCGGCAACTTCTTCATGTCTGTCTTTACTGTGGTGATATTTAAATCAGTTTGTTGCGCATCTTTCTTGATATTTTATGCTGCTTCATCATCCAAAAGCAATTCCCACATCACGAAAACGGCTTCAACTGCCTCGGTACAAATTTTGTCTCCTTTCCTTATCCTCTCCACAGCCTCCAGTGTTGTTTTCATGCACTCTTCAAGCACCTCAAGAGGTGTGCTTGGTATCAGTTGCGCCTTTAGTTACTTGACCTGTTTTCTTAGGTCTATAGCAATCTGGGACATGCGTGATATTTTTGTGGTCATATCTGCATATTCTTGGCCTTTTTCCAGGGGGAACTTTTTAACGACGTCTTTGATGGCTTCAACTAGTGTAAGACGACTCTATTCTTGTGCCTCAATCTCTTGGTCCTTTTCCCTAAGGAGGACCTTGCGCTCTTTCGCCTTCCTTGTCTTCTTTGTGGCCTGGTAAGCCAGCGCATTTTCTCGGAACTGGAGCTCTGTTGCAGCCGCATGCTGAATGGCATATACTATAGCCAACACTAGCTTTGAGAATTCTAGCGACAATGTCCCTATTTCTTGGATAACATCATCATAATCATCATCTTCCTCCTGCAACTGGTTGGCTTGCCTGTTTCCCCCATCATTGTGTAGGTCATCATCATGGTCATTTCCTTAGCCCTCGCCTTGGCCATTTCCTTGATTTCCTTGCTGGTCCATCTGCACACTGCCTGAGATGCATCATTCCTCAAGCAAATCTTGGATGGTTGTGTCCACATCTATGTTAGTAATCATAAAATCTACTAGGTGCACTTGCTTGGTTGGGTCTCATCGTGACTCAAGAATAATGTTATGGACATCGACCTGGAATTTTATGAATGACGAGTATTTTTGCACTGTTGTTCCCCTTACTATGTGTTGTTTCTTTATGACATCATGCAATGCCTTGTCGTGCAGAAAAAACTCAATGTTATCGTCCTTCTGCTAGATCCTGTCATCCTTATCCTCCCAAAGGTTCTGGTACTTTGCACCAAGGAAAAACACTGGGACATCCAGCGGTTGGTAGTCGGGTGGGTTCGACCAAAGAATGAAATAAATTAAGATGAGCAACCAAGAGTAGTGGAATTTGGCCTTATTGTCCTCATGTGCTTGCTCTACATCTTCTATGAACTCATTCAACAAGTATTGCGACCAATTGAAGAATACGTTCGTTGCGCAATGCTCTGCGAGTTCTACCATTCTGGCGATGCACTCAGTGGGCCGCAACTTGCGCATCAACTTGCAACACAATATTTTTTAAGCGAACCTCACTGTGTTGTCAGCTATATGGGAAATGAGGAATCCCCTACTTGCGCGCTAGAGGTCATATTTCTACTTCATTTTCATCGTATCTATGTTTGCATGTAGATACAGCATAGGGTCGTCTCCTTACTTCAGATGACCTGTTATTGACAAGATGAGCTCGACATCTACAACATAGGGTTGATCGAGCCATACATATCCTCCATGAAAACAAACCAGGAGTTTCCGCACATATATACTTACTTGCGTGCTCCAACCAAAGTGCGACATGAGCATAAAGTTTAACAAGCCTGCACTGTCTACACCACTAGACCACTCCATTGGTACTACAAGTTGGGGTTCAAGAGACACGGCTGGAAGCGTGACCATGTAATTTTTCCTCTCCAGGCCATCCTTCTTGCGCGTATTAGTATCCTCAAATTGCAGCTTGGCCAGCTTTCGAAGTATATCCCTCAGTAGGGGCACATCAGCAAGGATCCGGGGTGTCGCTAACCAGTGTTGGCAATATGGCAGATTAATTTGTTGGCATTGATGTCAATATATGATATGGAGGAAATGATGACATAGAATGACAAAGATGATGATGGTGTTCTGGATTTATTAGGAAGACATTATAACAATCTGACATCATTTTGGAAATATATGGAAATTTGGTGAAAAACAGGTAAATGACTAAGTGTGGGGAAATTAGTAAAAATTGTCTTAGGGAAAAGCACATCGACAAAGATGGAAAAGTCCAGAACTTGAAATTACAAATCAAGTTTGTAGAAACTTAGAGACATCTAATCATTCCTGTATCTCCTACCCAACTTATCTTTCATGGAACCAATGACGATGGTATTGAAGGCATTGTAGAGAAAGGATTTCGACTTCCAACAACAAATAAAATAAATATGTTCGGACAGGGGATCTATTTTGCAATGGATTCATCAAAAAGTGCTCAACAAATCTATACGCGAGGAAGCAATAAACTGTTGCTTTGCGAAGTTCTTCTGGGTAAAACCTTGACGGTTCAGAAGGCTCAAGAAAAAATGGACAAGGAGAAAATCAATAAGAAATGATACGACTCATTATTTTCGAAGAGAGAAGGAAAAGAGACGGGAGGCACATTGTACGACGAGTTCGCGATATATGATCCTCATCAAGCAATACCTCAATATATAGTGCACTATAAGAATCTGAAATTTGATCCAGCTGCCATGCCGCAATCTCAAATATCAACTAACCAGAACTTGACACGAATCGAGTACCACATGTCTTCTCATTTTAGTTGAGATAGCCCTGCAGAATACCATTTCAGACTGGCTGAATCACAATTTTTTAGAATGTCTAGCAGGAATGACCACAAGGTAACAATGGTGGAACATATAATAAATAAAACACAGCAACAGCAGTACGAGAAAGCAAATGAGGAATTCATAGAAGAGAAGAAAAGTGTGGAGGAGAGGGTGGTGTTTCACGAAACAAAGAAAGATGCGATAGAGAAGATCATAGAAGAAGGATTCAAGATTGGCGGCGAAGGCATGGCGGTGCAGAATGGACGTGCCTTCGGAAGTGGGGTGTACACTGCTACGGAGATTTACAATGAGATTAAGAACAAAGGGGAGGATTTTGAGATTGTGTTTCTCTCATGGGACATAGAGGAGAAAGACTTTGAAGAGTATTATGTATTATGCAAGGATTCCATAGCTGGCTTTTCCATTTAAAGGCAAAACTCAAATGAAGTTGAATAACGACTTCCTAAAATGTAGTATCCCAACCTTTTCTATTTTTGCTCCAGATGGGAAACTACTGTGGGACAAGAATACCCTGGATTGTTGTGTTTATATTGGCATTTCGTGCATGTCACAAATTATTTCTACATATATTTACGCGAAACAGGATTAAAGGAAAAGATGAGTATTGGTTATGTGTAACTTTACTATCGTATCAGAGCCAGAGAACAACATTGGTATTTAGAAGGTCAAAGCCCAGTAGCACAAAATATTTGACGAAGCACAATTTTGAAGAACACTCGATCACGGGAACGTGGCCAAGAAGATTGGCACATGAAGAAATGGAATTAAAAGTAGTGGACAATAGAGTAGCAAAGGAACACAAACACCATGCATGAAAATCCAAGACGAAGCTCAGAGATAAGTCTTCATTTCTACACAGCTTTGTGCGATGACCGAAAAGACGCCATTGTTGAAATTTAGGAGACCATTGTGTTTGCAATTAAAGATAAGAATGTAAGGGAAATGAGATCAACGGAGTGTTGGAAGGAAAACGAGATCAAAAGGATATTACATGAAAAAAATGAATCATAGATCGGCCAATACCTGAAGATAAATCAGTCAATGAATCTATACGACATAAGATAAATGGTTAATCAATTGACTGTATTGAAAGCCAAATTGCTAGTATGCATGACTCAGTAGAAGAACTATATACTCTATTAATTCAATTTTTTTCTATACAAAGTTGTTCCATAATGATAACACATTATAAATACCACCTTAAACAACAAATTGGCAATGGTATTATGTCTAGAGGCGACGAATGCTAAAATGCTTAGTATAAAGCTTAAGCACTAAGTGTTAAAATACATTAGTAAAGCACTTTAGTGTTATAATAGAAAAGGTGTTAGCAGAGTTTTTAAAAAATAGAAGTTGAAGCTAAAAATGGTTATAACTAAAACTAGCTAACTCTGTTTTATTTAATTAATTAATGATCTCTTTGCACAATAAGAATAGATGATGTAATTATAGAGATTGTTAAAGTACGATGAAATTAGATGAAAAGACACTCTACTTTATGAAGAGTGTTATACCCAAATCCTGTCACCATCATGTGATAAGACCCTTAACTTCCATGTTTGCCCTTAATCCCAACACTTAGAGTGGAAACTTGCTATGTTTGTCAATTCTACTTGAAAAAACCTAGCGCCGCACTTTCCCTGTGGTCAATGAGCAGTGCCTTGCTCAGCACCGCCTGTATCCTATTTTCAAGAAGCGGTGCCACCGCCTATGGTTGACTTTGGTCTAAAAGCGGTTCCCATCTAAACCACTCTGTCATAAGGGAAGAAAAGCGGTGGNAGCAATTTTTTCTATTTTTTCAAAAATTGAAAAACCAAAGATACCCTTTTGAAGAGGACACGTCAATATGTGATGTGTGCATTTTAAAGAATTTTTTGGTTGTGTATTTTTAACTCTGCGGATTTTTCTTTGAACTGCTTCGAAGTTGCAGTGTGGTTTTCTAAGTATAAATTTTAGAAGTAATTAAAAAATAAATTTCATATGAATGCCAAAATGCGTGTATGATACCCCAATGGATAGAAGATTCGTTGGTGAATTTATCGGTATCAACTCCGCTCAGTTATGTGCTAGGAATGGCAGGGTGTACACCTTTGCAAGGCACAGAAAATTTTTCATTTGTTTGAATGAGGACTAAGTCTATTTTCTTAAGCCCTCAACCGAGGTATTTAAATACCTCGGTCGATGTCTTAATGAAACCTCGACCGAGGGTTTGTAACTCGGTCGACCGAGCTCATACCTCGACCGAGGGTTTGTAACTCGGTCGACCGAGCTCATACCTCGACCGAGGGTTAAGAAATACCTCGGTCAAGGGCTGAACAAAACCTCGGTCGAGATATTAAGACCTCGGTCGAGGGTTTAACAAGCCCTCGACTGAGGTGCGTTTTTCTGTTTTTGCCGAAATGGGCTTGCCAAAAGGTGCTACCCAGGTCCGCGGATCCACCCCGGTACCCTGGGTAAAATGGGAAAAAGAGAAATTTCTCGAGGCTTCTAGATCATGAGCCTCGTGTCCTCCCTTATCCCTATCATTATGGGTTAGTTTGAGCTAGAGATCCCCCATGGTAGGATCTTGGAGCCACCTCACCCAAAATTCTCTCAACTATTCCTATCCATTGAGCCTTATAAATACAAGCTCGTGTCCATAGTTGAGGGAGAGAACTATAGAGTTATTGTTATGCTGTTGGATTGAATACCTAGTCCAAATCATTGGAGAGCATAGAGAGCAAAGTTGGAGCTTATGGGGATGAAGTGTTTGTCTCATGGAGGGGCTTGTTGACACTAAGGAAGCGGTTGTAAGCTTCTTCATACATTCTTAATGCAAAGCTAATTTCCATCCCACATTACTATTGTTTTGATTTCACATGTACATGTTGTTAGATTCCTTAGTCACTAACATGAATAAGTAGATGATTTTCTGGTAGCTTTGATGTGTTTGCATGTTTGATCTATTTGCAGGTACACAGGTTCACAATTGAAGCAGTATTCCAGGTGTCTACAGTATTCAGGGAAGGTCTTCATCCTTTGTCATTCACTCATTTGTTCTGGATCTGAACCATTCAGACCAGAGGAACAGCTTATGTCCGCAGAAGGTGCAATATTCCTGATAACAAAGAGATATGAAGGTGTATAAATATGATGACTTCATGTGATGAAGAGGTGTATCTCGGTGGATAAAATGTAATATTTTGGTAGATATTCTACCTTTGACATGAACCTTGTGTTCATTCAAATAGACCGGTGTCTGTAATCAGGTTGGAGCCTGAATGAGGATTGGATTCCTCTCTACATGCTGGGTCATGTGTATAAGCTGGGTCTTGTAAGAGATATGGGTTTCTCAATATAGCTGGGTCTAGATAATTCATGCTATGTGATGTAAAAATTTATTTAATAAAAATACATTTGACATATTCATATGTGTTTGTTATTTCGTATATATATAATCTGTAAATGTTATGACTCATTAAATGTCATTTGTGTTTTGGCAAGATATTTTTAAGTTTTAACAAACACTGATTCACCCCCCCTATCAGTGTCTGAGACCTATTCTACAATGAAGAGCGCACTTTCGTTGGAAGCTTCACTTTCGGCGCCTCTTCTCTCCTTGGTCGAACAAATTGTGGTAATAGGTTATGCTCTTCAATGGTGGCACCCGCGTCTCTAGATGGTGGCAAATTTGGTGCGTCCTCCTTGGGTATGTCCTGTGCAGGCATATCCTCAATGGCCTTAGCCTTACATTTCTTAGATATCGTCGGTCTTGATGATTATGGAACCTCTTCCTGCGGCACGAACAATTGTGGACCTGCAACTGCGGGATTCACCGATGGATTTTGAACGGGGCCCAGCGTAAAGCTTGAATTAAACGCTGGAACAGGGGATGAACCAGCCGTAAGAACTGTCTGTTGTCTTAGTCGCACCATCATTTCTAGTTCTTGTTCTTGTTTTTGTACCTTCGGCGACGTAATCTCTTCAACAATTGGGCACAGTGAAGCGATGGTAACTTCTGATCGCTCACTAGCGTTGTAAATCTCAATAACCATTAGCTTCGGCTCTCTCACTCATAAGCTCTGGTTTTCTCTTCTTCGCTCTGTGCAAGTAAACTAAACCTTGACGACAAAGCCTCATATTTATAGGGATGTGCTCATCCTGCATGCAATTATTCAATGGCAAATCGACATCTTGTCGATCACATGGGATTCTTGTTTGAAGCATTCCATATTAACTCACATACTTGAGTTCTGAGTTGTACCTGTCAAGGAAGTTATGGAAGTTATGGGGGAGACCACTGATGGGACCAAAAATCAAGCCACCATTTTCCTCATATTTTTTCGAATTAATGCTGCTTTTCTATCATAACCGCCTATATCTTTTTTGGTTATCCAGGATTTAATGACATCCAACCTGTCATTCCTACTTTTACTATGATTTGTCTGCTTTTGTTGTAGACTTGCAACAGAACAGTTTCCTTCCTCTTTTTATCTCTTTTTTTTTTACGCATGATGCGACCTTACCGAGGCATGTTGCGGCCATCATAGTAAGGTTTCAGGCAAATGCCATTGATCATTCATGCGACGTATGCTCCATCCAGCCTTTGTAATTTCACTGCGCCTACTTCAGTAACATGCGCAATCACATATGGCCCTAGCCAATGCGTCTTCAATTTCCCTGGATGCTTCAAAAAATTGTTGTAATACAACAAAACAAGTCCTTTAACTACGAAAGGCTTAGTCCGGATATGGTGCTCATTCCATCCTTTCTGCCTTTGCTTCTCTATGTTTTGATGGAACCCTACGATGAAGCGTTCCTCGTCCATCTAAACGAACTGCGACAACCTGTTATCCCTAAAGTTGGACCTAGACTACAGGATCCAAGCTTAAGGAAATATTTGATTGAAAGAGTTCAAATCAGATGAAATCAAATCAAAAAATAGAGGTTGGTATCAAACCAGGGCAAATAGCAATTTACAGATACTAGGTTCACATCAATTATTTGTACAGTTTACAATGAACACAGCTGGTATATAACAGATGGGTAATTACAAGTATGTACCAGGATATGAAAGCATTTAAGCAATGGTTGGTACGAATTAGAGCTATAGGGAAATGAAACCAATTCTGTATAACATAAAAGCAATGACAAAGTCCAATATCCAAGTCTTATGATCCTAAATATGAAGTGAAACTATTACTGTTTATATAAATGAAAGATAACCGACAACTATTAATAAGAATTATGTATTGGAATGTGAGTGACCAAACACATAAAAGATTTATCAAAGTGACAGTTCATACAGTACAGAAACAAATCAACATCAAATTTATTCAAAAACTAAAACCTGTTATTGAAGTTGCAGAGAATTCATGATATACAGAGGTGTTTACAAGTGCTCCAACATATCTCCCAAAACAGCCAACCCCTTCTCCCTAATTCAAGAGGTGTTTTTGTATCACAAAAAGAGTCTATCTAGAACTAACAGAACTAACAATAGATCCTATAAGTTTGGATCGACCTCCTTCAAAAGTGGGACATCAAATCCCTTACAAAATGCTTTTACACTACATGTGTCCTACAAATGTCACACATCATATTACAAGTTCAAAGTAGAACAACTTTCAAACATCTACAAGCTTCTAGAAGCTTCAGCTAAAGTGGCCAAATCATTGAGCACCTGGGAACACCTTTGAAGTCTTGCCAATTCCATGTCTTTGTCCTTTTCCTTTTCCTGGGCTTTGAAATGCTCAAGTTGTCTCTGCATAGCTCGTTTCTCTTTAAGGATATTTCTGGAAACCGTCAAAAGTTTTTGAAACTCTGCCTCCTTTTCCTCCATGTCCTCTCTTAACCTTTTATTTGCCACTAGTAGCTTTTCATTGATATCCTGCAAATATTTGGTTTGTTCCTTATAAGTCTGAAGGGATCTTTGACATTGACCAAGCTCTGAAGTAACATCTATATCTTCTTCTCTCATACCATCGTTTTCTTCAGGCAGACTTCTTAGTTTTGAACCTTCATCAAGCTTGTTCTGTTCACCTGTACAGAATCTTTCTGGTATGACACCTGCCACTCCTTGCATGTCAATGAATTCCTCCATGTTCTCAGAATATTTATCTTCTACTGTGTTTATTGTTCCTTCACTGGTTGCATCTTCTATAATCACAACTTCTTTAGCACCTTCCTGTGCTATTCTTTCTTCTTTCTGCAGTTTATCCTTCATTCTAGTCCTTGGTTTATCTTCATTAAATAGCTGTTTGCAAATTGTCTTTTTAGATGCAATACTTTTAAATATATCACTGAGCTTTTCTGTTCCTTCCTGTATGCAGGGTGTTTGAGGGTTTACAGGCTTATTAACAGCACTTATTTCTTTATTCTTATCATTCTGATTTGCATATGTATGGTTTATTATCTGTTGGCTGGCCTCATCCATCATTTTCTTACCCTTTTCTTTAGGGTTCTCATTGAAACCTAGCTTTGCCAATAAAGAATTCCATGACCTTCTTTCCTTTTCCAACTGGTTTAAAACCAACAGCTTAATTAATCCTTGATGATAGATTGATCTGGCCGTATGCAATGGGTGTTTTTGTACCTTAGAAATCATCTTTTGAAGGCTCTTAAGAAGGTAAAAAGGGAGATTTAGCTGTATAACACCATGAATGTGCAGTAAAAGCTTCAAATGACATTTTAAAACTCGATCATACCTTCCATCGCAGGTAATGTAGTTCTGGACCACTTCTAATGGTACTCTCCACGCTAGCTTTATCCTATTGACATGCACACCATTCTTCCAATCAAGTTTTTCATTACCAAGAACCAAAAACTCACTGAAGTCTTCTTTGAATTCCTTTTACTTGAACCACCTCTCACCTTCTGCTGGAACACTGATAGCTTCAGCAATAGAGTTTTCATTAACCCTCACAGTTAAACTCTGCAACTGGACTCTATCATCCTCATAATTCTCAATAAAAGCCATTGTTAACTGAGAATGAAATCCCTGTAATTTGTCACAGAAACTAAACCAACCTGATTTTTGTATCAATTTAGCAGATCGTGGAAATTGTTTAATCCACTGTGTATTGTTGGGCTCCAGTCTGCATATAAAACCTCCAGGTCTTTTCTTTACAACCAGCTCTGACTCCTTCACTTCCATTTCCTTTGACATCTTGAAACCCTAGAGTAATGTAATTTTATGTCTCAACAAACAGAGGCAGTTGGCTGCATACGGCTCTATGCTAACATCTGAGATGTGAATACATCTCTTCTTGTGCTGGAGGTAAAACGTTATAAACAAACAGAATAAACACTCTGATGAAATTCGAATCAAACTGATGATAAGTCTTACCCCTGAAGACCCTATGAAACCTCGAAAATATTCACACGGTGTTATCAAGGACAGAGTATTTCATATTATGGCTGAATGCTGAAGCAATACAACGTTGAAACTGAAAATGCAGGTAAGAATATATACCATATATTATAACCTTGCAATTACACACTCTAGGGTTTTGCAAAGCAACCCTAATTCTCTGAATATTCACATAATGCTGCTCTTACCCAGGAAACTCTGTCAATCAAAAATCCCTCAAAATGTATATCCTGCACAGGAGATTTTATAGTGCTGTAGAGTCTTCACGCTGTAAATCGAACCCAGCATTGCTGAAAATGCAAATAAACAAATGGATATACTTCCATCCGAACCCTGCAAACTCTAGGGTTCCAACATAAACCCAGCTTTCTTGAACCTGATATAACACAGCTCGTGAAGATGAACAGTGAATGAAACCAACGCTCACATACTCCTTTTCAGCAGACAAATGAAACACGAATTGGGGAAAAATAAGTATTTAGTTGTTTCTGCCACGATAACCACCAGCATTTATTGCATGAACGGTTCCATTTGTGAAAAGACACCACCTGTGTCCCTTTATTATTGCTACCGTATTGACTCATCATTTTATGGTAAAGAACATAAAGACATAAAAATGCCGAATGTTCATGCTCAAAACATATATTCAATACTATGAGAAAGGTTTATATCAGTCAAAATTTCATAACATAAATCATAAACCTTTCAAAAACACACCATATGTATATTATACCATCAGAACTCAATATGTTGCACGCTCTCCAAATGCTGCCAGTTTGGGAATATGCTGCCAGTTTGTAAAAATCTACCATGTAATACATAATCCTTTGCACATACATAGGTTTTTAGTTGATGAATAGAACTTTTAATGATTTAAGGTAACTAAGGGAAACATAAGGGCAAAAAATCAATCATACAACATAAAAGAAAATGAAATTAAAACAAGAAAAACCAATGGAAATCAAAAATTTGAAAATACACACTAGGAACAACCCTAGAGATAACACAACCTTTGCTCGATAGCATCTTCGTCAATCATTTCTGTCATCGCATCAATCCTTAGGATCGGCGCAATGTACTCCATCGGCACACCAGCTTCTTGTCCATACACCAGTCTGAATTGAGTGTGCCTTGTCAATTGCTTGCAAGTGGTGCGGTACGCCCATAGCACAGTTGAAACTTTCTGATCCCAATCATCTCGGTGCACATTGCATACTTTGGTTAATGCATTCTCCAAAATATTATTGAATGCTTTAACCGTTCCATTCGCCTAAGGATGAAAGGGTGTCATTTTCTTATGTTGAATCTGGAACTCTGCAGTAAGCTCAGCAATAATTTTGTTAACAAAATGCGTACCTTGGTCGCTTAGGAGAATTTTCGAACAGCCAAATCTCGTCACCACATTCTCAAATAAAAACTTCACTGCAATCGTAGTGGTGCAATCTTTAACACGTGCGGCTTCAACCCATCTGGTTAAATAGTTTGTCGTAATAATAATGTAGCGTGCGCGATTCCTCTTCCCTGGTGAACTGATTGGTCCGACAAAATCATTGGCCCACTTGTCAAATGCTTGAAGGGTTATCTGTGGCGCAAGCGGAATCTCATTGGGACGTGATGGTTTTCCTGTTCTCTGGAAAATATTGCAGCGCCGACAGAAGCTCTTAGTATCCATGTGTATGGTTGGCCACTATAATCCTACTTGCAATATCTTGCGCACAGTTTCCTTTCTAGCGTATTGTTCTCCTATGATACCGGCATGTGCTTCACTCATTACCCACTGTCGTTCATAGTAAAAAAACGCAGCGTCGCAATATTTCATCAATGCCCAACTTGTATACGTGTCCTGCAATCAACATATAATAAGCGACTTGACGACCAAATGTTTCTTCTGCATAGTGGAGAATCCTTTAGGAGCTTAGCCTGTGCTCAGGAAGTGGATGACAACATTAAACTCATTATTCTTATCATCCATCATGGTGACTGCAAACAATTGCGCGTTAGGAAAGTTATCCTCTAGGATGGTGGGTTTTTCACCACTTTCTATCCTCGATAGGTGGTCAGGCCCAACATTCAGTCGACCAAGTTTAACAATGACTTCAAAATCAAATTCTTGAAATAGGAGAAGCCATCGACAGATCTTACCCCCTAGCACTGGCTTGTTGAACAGGTATTTTAAGGTCAATTGATCAATATACATTTTAAAATGCCCACCCAACAAGTAGTGTCAAAACTTCGACAGTGCATAGACCATGGCGAGTCCTTCTCTCTTTGTCATTGTGTAATTTTTCTCTATTGTCAACAATTTTCTGCTAGCAAAAGCAATAGGGTGGTCAAGCACACCCTTGCCTGGTTGCATCAAGACTATGCCGAGCGGACACGATGACATGAACATGGAGCTCCTTCTTCCAGTTCGGAAATACAAGTTTTGGTGCAGTGGCCATCTTGTTCTTTACTTTGTCCAAGATTTCCTAAAAAGAATCCATCCACTGAAACTTTGCATCTTTCTTCAAAAGTTTCTCCATAGGTGCAGTTATCTCAGCATACACTTTGATGAACTTCTTGTAGTAGCTTGTGTGTCCTAACACTGATCTAAGTTCCATGACTGATGTAGGTGATGGCAAGTCAAGGGTAATTGCAAATTTCGTTGAGTCGACCAAAATACCGTCGCAACATACGACATGACCCAATAGTACACCAAATGGTGCAGAAAAAATACATTTCTTGGAATTAAGCACGATCTGATACTGGCAACAAGGACCCAACATCATGCGCAGACTCTCAATATGGTCTCTTACTAAACCAAACACAGTCCAATCATCAAAGTAGACCTCAAGAAATTTATGTATGAAATTTTTAAAATCAGAAACTACTATTCTAGAAAAAACAACAGTTGCATTCTTGAGTCCAAAGGGCATTACCGTATACTGGTAGCATCCCCGTTCATGATGAAGGTCATTTTGTGTCGATCCTCCTTCACAATTCTAACTTGATGATAGCCATAGAAGTCGTTGGTGAATGAATACATCTCTTTCCCTCTGATGCTTTCAAGTAATTCATCTATGAATGGTGTTGGGAATGGATCATGCAGGCATGCATCGTTCAACTTCCTTAGGTCGACACAAATCCTAACGTCACCTGTTATCTTCCTATCCTGGATCACTATAGGGCTGATTCATTCTGATTCCTCAACAAGTTCAATGATTCCTGTGTCGAGCATGCGATCCAATTCTACTTTTACCTTCAGTTTATACCTTGGATTCAACCTTAAGGTCATTGTTTAGATGGCTTAGCATCTGGTTTTAGGGGTATTTTCATCTCCCCTAGGTCACCGACTATTCCCTTCATCTCTAGGAAATTGGTAGGGAATAGGTCCTGCAACTCATGCAGCAAGTATGTGATCTTTGATACTGTCTCATCATCCTAATAATCTCCTAAATTGGCGAACTTCGGGTTCTTCGGCGAGCCAATGTTTACTTTCTTGATTTTTAGCGGCTTAAGAAATTAATCGCTTGAAATGCCACTTCCTTCGACTTCGCACGTACCCTTTGACTCCGGTACATGTTTATGTTAGTTGGATCATCATCTGGTTCTCCAACCAGGTGGTAACAATCCATCCATTGCTAGATGGTCACACTGCACAGATGGGAACTTGCTACTTCGATAGGGATTTCTACAAATATCTTTTCCTTGATCGTCTAAAGCATGACATCTACTGTCGATTGCTCATCAGCAAATGAAAAGGTGTGCACAAACTATATAGCCACCTCATCCTAATATTGAGTTCCTTGTCGCAACTCCATGGATGTATACCAACTTTTGGGTGTCATTTCCAATGTATGAATGAAATGATGGGCCCATTCATGTCATGGGTATTCTACAAATGCTATGCTGAATGAAATGATGGGCCCATTCATGTCACGGGTATTCTACAAATGCTATGTGACACTAATAAATGTGCTCAATAGGGTTTGACGTCCTTATATACTTCTGACTAATGACTCTGACTTCCACGTCAAATCTAACTTCCAACAATATTTTGCACTATGGCCATTCTGATATGGATTGCTTATGTGTACCCCACCATCTAGCAGGTGTAGCCTTCAGTACATAGTCGAGCGCAGACAAGCGCTATGGTTCTGCTATCAGTCCTTCAAACTCGCTAAGGAAGGTTGCAAGATTAGGAAATCCCTCATAGGTACCTGTAACTCCCTCAACTAATTCTCCACTCGTCGCACCAACCAGGTAACTCTGGCGGATCGCCTCATAGAGACTTCATGCAATCTATTTTGCCAATTTTCTAAGGCCTCTCCTGAATCTGATCAACGAGAACTGGCACTCCTCCAGCTCAAGTTTCCATCCACTGTCAAGTTCACATAATCATATTTTAAGGCACTGACATTGTAGATATGGTTGAGATAATCACCCTGTCCCTCGCTATAGACAGTCTCGACGTATCTCTGTCTCTCTAGTGGATCAATGGTCGACACTACCCTCATCTCATCATCCTCGAATGATAGGATTCTTTTCTTGAAGTTTATAATGGTCTGATTATCTATGGCCCAAGATATCCCCAGAAGCACGGATATGGGTTCGTGTCATTGAAAATGTTGATGACTTCAAAGTCTGTGAATGTGTGCAGCCCCTCAATGTCGATAGGGACTCAACTCAACCTACCAATTGGTAGGACCTTCGTCTAATTTTCAAGTTGCAACTAGACAGGGGACCAATCCAAGCATGGCTTGCCCATGCTTTCCCAGGTCTGTTGTGTCAGAATATTGACGTCCGACCCTAGATCTAGAATGATGCAATCCATGTCATAATCCCCTATCTGTGCAGTCATTCTTAACTCACACCCTGTTTTGAATTTTTTCTTGACATGATTAACCTTCCTTCCATATTGTGACTCTACTGGGGTTTCTTCTATTAGTGCTTGTAGTTCTGTGATAGCATCTTTATCTTGTATTAGTGCCAAGCAACTTGACAAAAACGACTTGAGTTAACTAACCTTTTTTAGAATCTGTTTCTGGAATAGTTGTTGGAAGTGTTTAGGCATTTCGCTAACTTCAGCTAATGTCAATGGTTGTTCTAGATCCACAAAATCCGGTCGCACATCCAAAAATACTTGCTTCTATTTTTGAACATCGAATGGTCCTATCAATAGAACCATTTGTTGGCCTACTTTTCTCACTCACGCGACCTAGGTTCAACACCAACACAAAACCAACAAAACACCCAAAGGCATCAGCTCGACGGAGCAAGCTCAACCGGCAACACCCGTGAGGCAGGCACAGTCTCACCCAAGATATATTAATGTGTAACTTCCAGAACCATGTTTCCATAGTTGGGGAAGGATTATAGTCCCTTGGCACATGGCTAAGGCTCTCGACAAAGACGAAGGGTTGGAGTCTTTTACTACTTGATAGAGGCGCAACAGTGCACCACAACCAGCGTACGATACAACCGTGTCCATAACAACCTTAACAGCTGGTGCAATAGTGCGATGCAGCTGATTCTTTTAAAGTAAATGACTATGATGCGACTTATATCATGACTTAACAGTGTTTAAACATGAAATGATACATAATGTTCAACAATGCTTAGATATCCATTCATTCACTGCTTATCAGTATTGCGACCTTCATTCAAACAATAACCATAAATAATGTGATTTAATCAAACATTCAACATGACATTCAATCATTCATTAACACAGGAAATAACGTGGAAACCCATATGGGAAAAAACACCAAGGTGGTCTTCCTCTGGCATGAGAAATATATACAGCACCTTGCAGTCTGCAACTTACAGAACTATTTTAAGATATGTCTTTTGTCTCAGACTCTTCTTGCTCTCATGTTCTCTGGTTTATTGCTTCTATCTAGTCCTATTGATCCCCACACAGCCTGGATCGACTCTTCTACTTTATTGTCTTTGCACTCAGCTGCAGATTAACTCCTACAAAATGGTCTGTGCACTCAGTTGCAAATTCATGGCTCAACATCCTACTACTATCAGACTACCCTCTGATCTGAACTTAGTAGAAACCAATACTAACTAACTGAACCAAATTATAATCTCTCTGAAGCTAACCCTTATACAAAACGAGTTCCTCTTACTTATAGTGTTTACAATACAGCGCAGGGTCAACTGAGTACAACTCAGTTATTACATTCATAAGTAGCTACAAAATATCTTCTATTACATTGATGATGGCCCATACCTAGCCCCAAAGTTCTGTATTACATTAACCACGACCATAAGTAGTTGCGGAAACGTCTTTCAACTTGCTTGTACAGGTCACAACTAGCCGCAAAATTGTCCTTCAGTATTTCACCGCCTTGAGCTCCTACTGTCCTTCTTGACATGCACTTGTCCAACCTTAACTCCTTTACCTACCTCTTTATGTACACTTTTTCCTTCGTCGCGTTGATCTGCGTCACAACTTTCTCTCCTCTGCGCTTATTTTCCATCATTTACTTGCTTTTCCCCCTGTTGTGCGTCTTCATTTCCTCTGCTGCGCTTGCGCTTCAGATTCTTCCTTGCGCACTTTTGTTGGCCCAACATTAACCACAAACTATTATAACATTTACATCATTTACAACAAATTAACATTTGCATCATTCCACTTATATGATTCTTGTGGATTATCTTATTTAGTGCAGAAAGCATTATGATTTTATTGTTTTCCAAAATCTATTGATTGTAGTTTGGGTGGTTGGAAAGAATGAGTGTTAAAGTTTAATTTTTAAGTTACATGTTTTCTTTTGTTAAGCCTCTTTATAATGAATAAATAGATTGTATAATCTGACCATACTGGTATAACACGACATCAATAAGTATTAAAAAAATAAAATAAAATAAACTTACTATTATGTCTCTTTTTTACAATATTATTTGTGTGCATTAATATTTCGTGTCTAATAGCCATCCACATGATGTTGGTGCAGGTAAAGCGAGTCTTTTGTTTTTTTGGTGCAAGTAAAGCGAGTGTTCTTGAAAAAGATCCATGACAAGTTTGAAACTAAGAAATCGGACGTACGGCTGTTAACACACTCCATCAAAAGAACTCCTTACATATGAAGCCCTTGAAATCAACAGTACTACCCAACATTGTAAGCTAATTGGAAGCACTACTAAATAAGAGAGGCACACCTTCATATATTCTTTTCTTCTACAAAAAGAAATGGCCATCCAGGTTTTTCTGCACCGATTATGATATGACTGTAAGCAAAGTTCTCTTTCAAAGAACAGAAAAAATAACATTATATCGAAAATGCATGAATATTAAAATTTTGTAATGGTGATGCTCATAGTTTGTCCTCTAATTATATATATATTACTTCGGGTATCATTGTAGAGTAGTAGTTGCACAACTGAGGTACCGCAAAATACAGGAAAATGGGCTCACAAAAAATGTAAAATGGGGAAAATTTCATTTAAAAACTAGGCAAGCAAACATAGAGCGGTCAAAATCCTATCTAGGGGATGGAATATGGAATATAAGTAGTCTCATTTCAACATTGTGTGCTACCAAACCGACGAAATATCCTGGTCCAAAATCTGTCAGGGGCTTGTACTGTAGGGTGAAATTGTAGAGTCGGTTGTTGCAGTAAGTTAATCTTGTTGCAAACTTATCATCTTTTTAGTAGAAGTTTAAAAAAACAAGTAAAGCTAACAATTTTTTTATTCGACCATCTTTTTAGTAGAAATAAAAAATTTCAAGTAGAGCTAATCATATTTTCAGTAGAAGTTTAAAAAAACAAAGTATAATCACAATGGTCCAATTTTTTTTTTAAGATGAAACAATGTTGCTAAGGAGTTTTACTAGATTATGAAGAGGCCTACATTTTCAAATGGATATGTATTACAGACAATCCTTCGAACCCCTAATAAATTTATCAACTAACCAAAATCAAATTATGTTACAATTTCTATAGCTGGAAAATTTAGGGCCAGAATGGCTCGTTGGAAAATGTTTACCACTTTCAATTTCTAGGTGATCTGAATTTACCATCCCAACATATTAAAAGCCACACATAGGTTGGGCAAGTTGGTTGTGATCGTAGTTGGAAATTAATTTGGATATTCCATATTAAATTTAATTGTTGGCCTACTTTTCTTACTCACGCACACAAAACCAACAAAGCACCTAAAGACATTGGCTCGACGGACCAGAGCAAGCTTAGCCGGCAACACCCGCAAGGCAGGCGCAATCTCACCCGAGATATCTTAATTTGTAACTTCCACAACCTTGTTTCCGTAGTTGGCGAGGTATTATAGTCCCTTGGCGTGTAGCCAAGGCACTAGACAGAGGGGTTGGACTCTTTTACTGCTCGATAGAGGCGCAATAGTGCGCCATAACCAATGTGCAATACAACCTTGTCCTTAACAACCTTAACAGCTCATGCAATAGTGCGACGCAACTGATTCCTTTAAAGTAAATGATTGTGGTTCAACTTATATCATGACTTAACACTGTTTAAACATGAAATAATACGCAATGCTTAACAATGCTTCGATATTCATTCATTCACTGCTTATCAGTATTGTGACATTCATTCAAATAATAACCATAAATAATGCGAGTTAATCAAACATTCAACACAACATTCAATCATTCATTAACACGGGAAATAACGTGGAAAACCATCTGGGAAAAACCACCAAGGTGCTCTTCATCTGGCATGAGAAATATATATAGCACATTGCAATCTGCGACTCACAGTCTGTTTTAAGATATATCTTTTGGTTCAAACTCTTCTTTCTCTCATGCTCTCTGGTTTATTGCTTTTATCTACTCCTACTGATCCGCACACAACCTAGATTGACTCTTCTACTTCACTGTCTACACACTCAGCTACAGATTAACTCCTACAAAATGGTATGCACACTCAGCTGCATATCGACGGCTCAACAACCTACTATTATCAAACTCCCCTTTGATCTGAACTTAGTAGCAACCACTACTAACTGACTAAACCAAACTACAATATCTCTGAAACTAACCCTTATACAGAACGGATTATTCTTACTTATAATGTTTACAAGACCGTGCAAGGTCAACTGAGTACAGCTCAGTGATTACATTCATAAGTAGCTACAAAATATCTTCTATTACATTGATGATGGACCATAACTAGCTGCAAAGTCTTGTATTACATTAACCATGGACATAACTAGCCACGGAAACGTCTTTCAGCCTACTTGTACAGATCATAACTTGCTGCAAAACTGTCCTTCAGTCTTTCACCGCCTCGAGCTCTTGCAGTCCTTCTTGACCTACACCTGTCCAACCTTAACTCTTCTACTTGCCTCTTTATATACATTTTTTCCTTCTTTGCGTCAATCTGCGTCGCAAATTTCTCTCCTCTGCACTTGCTTTCCATCCTTTACCTGCTTTTCCCCTGTCATGCGCCTTCTTTTCCTCTGTCACACTTGCGCTTCAGATTCTTCCTTGTGCACTTTTCCTGGTCCAATAGGCCCCCAACATTCATATGTGGCTCGTCTTGAGCCACTAAGCAAAATTGATGTCTCTGCAAAATTCAAATTTCTGCAAAACTCATGTCTTTGGCGCAGGTTGCGCCACGGGACCAACCTTGTCCTGAAACTCCTTCACAATTTCTTGCATCCAGGCAATTTCTTTTGTGACCTCCTCTGCTTTCTTTTCCAATTGTTCCACACAGTCGAAACTAATATGTTGCGACGGTACTTTTGTCAACTCTTGACTTATCTATTGGAGCTTCTGTTGTATAGGCTAAATGAGCCATGTAACTCGTTCGGCTTCTGTTTGTTTTGACGTAACTTCACCATTTATTTCTCACTCTTGGTTGCGGAGATTTTGGACTTCTTGTTGTAGTTGCTTCAACTCGGCTATCTTTGTAGGCTTCTCTTTAAGCGGCAACTTCTTCATGTCTGTCTTAACTTCTTCATGTCTGTCTTTACCGCGGTGATCTTTAAATCAATTTGTTGCGCATCTTCCTTGATATTTTATGTTGCTTCATCATCCAAAAGCAATTCCCACGTCGCGAAAAACGACTTCAACTACCTCAATGCAAAGTTTTTCTCCTTTCCTTATCCTCTCCATAGCCTCTGGTGTTGTTTTCCTACACTCTTCAAGCACCTCAGGAGGTATGCTTGGTATCTGCTGCGCCTTTAGTTCCTCGACCTGTTTTCTTAGGTCTGTAGCAATCTGGGATAGGCATGCTACTTTTGCGGTCGTATCTGCATATTCTTGGCCTTCTTCCAGGGGGAACTCTGCGACGACTTCTTTGATGGATTCATCTAGTGCAAGCCGGCTCTATTCCCACGCCTCGATCTCTTGGTCATTTTCCCTAAGGAGGACCTTCCGCTCTTTCGCCTTCCTTATCTTCTTTGTGTCCTGGTAAGCCATCACATTTTCTTGGATCCAGAGCTCTGTTGCGGCCGCATGCTGAATGGCATATACTACGACCAACACTAGCTTTGAGAAGTCTAGCATAAATACCCCTATTACCTGGATAACATCATCATACTCCGGTGTTCCTAACTCCAGTGATTTTGCTTGTAATTCGATCTTGAGGGGCAACAACAGTAGTGGCACGACTAATGTATCCTCGGGGTCAATGCCATATCTCTCAGCCTCAACAGTGGTTTTTACTTCATTGATGACCTTTATGAGCTTATTGACGTTCTCAGTGAGTTTCTTGGCCACTTGCATCTGTTGTGTATTGAGACCCTCAAGGCTGGTCTTTGCTACTTCCGTGATACTGTCTGCAAGCAAGCCAATGTCCTCCTTGTCTAAGCCGATTGTATTAGTCGTTTTATCATCTTTCCGCTTCTTGGGTGCATGCACATGCTCCTGTTCTCACCATTGGTTCTGCACATCCTCATCAACCAACATATCTTCTCTAGCATTGTCATCAGTTTTGTGCTCACTATTATCATCATCATCTTCTTCCTCATGTGACTGGTTACCTTGCCTGTCACCCCCATCATTGTGTAGGTCATCATCATGGCCATTTCCTTGGCCCTCACCTTAGCCATTTCCTTAAATTCCTCCTTGGTCCATCTATATGCCACCCGAGATGTGTCATTCCTCAGGCAAATATTGGATGGTTATGTCCACGTCTGCATCAGTAATCATAAAATCCGTCAGGTGCGCTTGCTTGGTCGGGTCTCATCGTGGCTCAAGAATAATGCTATGGACACCAACCTAGAATTTTATGAATGCCGAGTATTTTTGCACTGGTGTTCCTCTTACTCTGTGGTTTTTCTTTATGACATCATGCAGCACCTCGCCTTGCAAAAAGAAATCAATGTTATTGTCCTTATGTTGGATCCTGTCATTCTTATTCTCCCAGAGGTTCTAGTACTTTGCACCAAGGAAAAGCACTGGGACATCTAGTGGTTGGTAGTCAAGTGGGTTCAACCAAAGAATGAAATAAATTAAGATGAGCAACCAAGCGTAGTGGAATTTGGCCTTATCGTCCTCGTGTGCTTGCTTTGCATCCTCTATGAGCTCATTCAACAAGTATTGCGACCAATTGAATATTACGCCCGTTGCGCAATGCTCTGCGAGTTCTACCATTCTGGCGATGCACTCAGTGGGCCGCAACTTGCGCAGTAGCTTGCAATATAATATTTTTTAAGTGAACCTCACCGTGTTGTCAGCTATATGGGAAATGAGGAATCCCCTGCCTGCGCGCTAGAGTTCATATTTCTACTTCATTTTCATCGTATCTCTATTTGTGTGTAGATACATCATAGGGTCGTCTCCTTGCTTCAGCTAACTCGTTATTGACGAGATGAGCTCGACATCCACAGCATAGGGTTAGTCGAGCCATAAGTATCCTCCATGAAAACAAACCAGGAGTTATCGCACATATATACTTACTTACGTGCTTCGACCAAAGTGCGGCATGAGCAGCAAGTTTAACAAGCCTGCACTATCTACACCACTGGCCCACTCCATTGGTACTACAAGCTAGGGATGGAGACATGACGGGAAGCATGACCATGTAATTTTTCCTCTCTAGGCCAGCCTTCTTGCCCGTATCAATATCCTCAAATTGCAAATTCGACAGCTTTCAAAGTATATCCCTCAGCAGGGGCACATCAACAAGGATTTGGGGTGTCGTTAACAAGGAGCGTGCTTTCGTTGGAAGCTTCACTTTCGGCACCTCTTCTCTCCTCGGGTGAACATATTGTGGTAATAGGTTATGCTCTTCAATGATGGCATCCGCATCTCTAGGTGGTGGCGACTCTGGTGCGTCCTCCTCAAGTATGTCCTCAGCAGGCATATCCTCAATGGCCTTAGCCTTACGTTTCTTAGATATCTTCAATCTTAATGATTCTGGGACCTCTTCCTGTAGCACAAACAGTTGTGGACCTGCAACTGCGGTATTCGATGATGGATTTTGAATGGGGCCCAGCGCAAAGCCCGAACTAGAGGCTGGAACATGGGCTGAACCAGCCGTAAGAACTGTCTGGTGTCTTAGTCGCACCATCGTTTCTGGTTCTTGTTCTTGTTGTTGTACCTCCGGCGATGTAATCTCTTCAACAATCGGGCATGATGAAGTGATGGTAACTTCTGATCGCTCACTGGCATTGGAAATCTCAATAACCATTAGCTTAGACTCTCTCACTCACAAGCTCTAGTTTGCTCTTCTTTGCTATGTGCAAGTAAACTAAACCTTGATGAAGAAGCCTCATATTTATAGGGATACGCTCGTCCTGCATGAAATTATTCGGTGGAAAATCGACGTCTTGTCGATCACATGGGATTCTCGTTCGATGCATTCCATATTAACTCACATACAGTGAGTTCTGAGTTGTACCTATCAAGGAAGTTATGGAAGTTATGTGGGAGACCGCTGATGGGACCAAAAATCAAGCCGCCATTTTCCTCATATTTTGTCGAATTATTGCTGCTTTTCTATCATAACCGCCTATATCTTTTTCGGTTATCCGGGCTTTAATGACATCCAGCCTGTCATTCCTGCTTTTACTATGATTTGTCTGCTTCTGTCGTAGACTTGCGACAGAACAGTTTCCTTCCCCTTTTTCTCTCCTTTTTTTTATGCGCGATGCAACCTTACCCAGGCATGTCGCAACCATCATAGTAAGGTTTCGAGCAACTGCCATTGATCATTCATGTGACGTACATTCCATCCAACTTCTGTAATTTCACTATGCCTGCGTCAGTAATGTGCACAATCACATATGGCTCTAGCCAATGCCTCTTCAATTTCCCTGGATGGCTCAAAAATTGTTGTAATACAAAAAAATAAGTCCTTTGACTACGAAAGGCTTAGTCCGGATATGGTGATCATTCCATGCTTTCTGCCTTTGCTTCTCTATGTTTTGATGGAACCCTGCGACAAAGCGTTCCTCGTCCATCTGAACGAACTGTGAAAACCTTTTCTTGACAGCATCTCCATCGGTCATTTCTATCATCATAGCAATCCTTAGGCTCTGCACAATGTACTCCATCAGCACACCAACTTCTTGTCCATACACCAGTCTGAATGGAGTGTGCCCTGTCAATCGCTTGCAAGTGGTGCAGTACGCCCATAGCACAACTGAAACTTTATGATCCCAATCATCTCAGTGCACATTACATACTTTGGTTAATGCATTCTCCAAAATATTATGGAATGCTTTAACCGTTCCATTCACCTAAGGAGGAAAGGATTCCATTTTCTTATGTTGAATCAGGAACTCTGCGTAATTTTGTTAACAAAATGTGTACCTTGGTCGCTTAGGAGAATTTTTGGACAGCCAAATCTCATCGCCACATTCTCAAACAAAAACTTCACCGCAGTCACAGTGATGCAATCTTTAACAGGCGTGGCTTCAGCCCATCTGGTTAAATAGTTTGTTGTAGTAATAATGTAGCGTGTTCCAGTCCTCTTCCCTAGTGGACTGATTGGTCCGACAAAATAATTGGCCCACTTGTCAAATGGTTGAACGGTTATCCACGGCGCAAGTGACATCTCATCATGGCGTGACAGTTTTCCTATTCTCTGGAAAATGTCACAGCATCGACAGAAGCTCTTAGTATCCATGTGTATGGTTGTCCACTGTAATCCTGCTTGCAATATCTTACGCACAGTTTCCTTTCCAGTGTAGTGTTGTCCTGCGATACCGACATGTGCTTCACTCATTGCCCACTATCGTTCATAGTAAAAAAATGTAGCGTCTCAATATTTCATCCATGCCCGACTTGTATACGTGTCCTGCAATCCACATATAATCAACGGCTTAATGACCTAATGTTTTTTCTGCGTAGTGGAGAATCCTTCAGGCGCTTAGCCTGTGCTCAGGAAGTGGATGATAGCTTTAAACTCCTTATTCTTAACATCCATCATGGTGACCGCAAACAATTGCACGTTAAGCAAGTTATCCTCTAGGATGGTGGGTTCTTCACCACTTTCTATCCTCAACAGGTGGTCAGGCTCGACATTCAGTCGACCAGGTTTAACAATGAATTCAAAATCAAATTCTTGAAATAGGAGAAGCCATCGAAAGATCTTTCCTCGTAGAATGGCTTGTTGAATAGGTATTTTAAGCTCGAATGATCAATGTACATTTTAAAATTCCCACCCAACAAGTAGTGTCAAAAATTCGGCAACGCATAGACCCTAGCGAGAACTTCTCTCTCTATCATCGTGTAATTTTTCTCTATTGTCGACAATTTTCTGCTAGCAAAAGCAATAGGGTGGTCAAGCGCACCCTCGCCTAGTTGCGTCAAGACTATGCCGAGCAGATGCATCGACATGAACATGGAGCTCCTTCTTCTAGTCCGAAAATAAAAATTTTGGCGCAGTGGCCATCTTGTTCTTTAATTTGTCCAAGCTTTCCTAACAAGCCTCCATCCACTAAAACTTTTCATATTTCTTCAAAAGTTTCTCTGATAGGTGCAGTTATCTCAGAATACCCTCTGATGAACTTCCTGTAGTTGCCTATGTCTCCTAACACTAATCTGAGTGGCATGAATGATGTAGGCTGTGGCAAGTCAAGGATAATCGCAACTTTCGTTGGGTCAACCAAAATACCGTCGCGACATATGACATGACCCAACAGTACACCAAATGGTGCGCAAAAAATACATTTCTTGGAATTAAGCGCGATCTGATACTAACGACAGGGGCTCAGCATCATGCGCAAAATATCAATGTGGTCTCTTACTAAACCAAACACTGTCCAATCATCAAATTAGACCTCAAGAAATTTATGTATGAAAATTTTAAAAGCAGAAACTACTATTCAAGAAAAATTAACAGGTGCATTCTTGAGTCCAAAGGGCATTACCATATACTGGTAACGTCCCCATTATGTGATGAAGGTCATTTTGTGTCAATCCTCTATCACGATTTTGACTTGATGATAGCCAGAGAGGTCATTGATTAATGAATACATCTCTTTCCCTCTGACGCTTTCAAGTACTTCATCTGTGAATGGTGTTGGGAATGGTTCATGTAGGCATGCATTGTTCAACTTCCTTAGGTCGACACAAATCCTGACTTCACATGTTGTCTTCCTATCCTATATCACTATAGCACTGATTCATTCTGATTCCTCAAGAGGTTCAATGATTCCTGCGTCAAGCATGCAATCCAATTCTGCTTTTACCTTCTATTTATGCCTTGGATTCAACCTTTAAGGTCGTTGTTTAGATGGCTTAGCATCTGGTTTCAGGGGTATTTTCATCTCCCCTAGGTCGCTGACTATTCCCTTCATCTCCAATAAATTGGTAGGGAATAGGTCATGAAACTCATGCAACAAGTATGTGATCTTTGACACTGTCTCATCATCCTAATAATCTCCTATATTGGCGAACTTTGGGTTCTTCGACCAGCCAATGCTTACTTTCTTGATTTTTAGCGGCTTAAGGAACTAATCGCTTGAAATGCCACTTCCTTCGACTTCACGTGTAACCTCTGACTTAGGTATGTTTATGTTAGTTAGATCATCATCTAGTTCTCCAACCAGGTTGTAACTATCCATCCATTGCTGGATGGCCGCACTGCACAGATGGGAACTTGCTACTTCGACATGGATTTCTGCAAATATATTTTCCTTGATCGTCTAAATCGCGGTATCTACTGTCGATTCTCATCAGCAAATGCAAAGGTGTGCACAAACTATATAGCCACCTCGTCCTAATCCTGATTTCCTTGTCACAACTCCATGGATGTATACCAGCTTCTGGGTGTCATTTCCAATGTATGAATGAAATGATGGACCCATTCCTGTCATGGGTATTCTGCAAATGCTATGTGACACTGATAAATGTGCTCAACAAGGTTTGGCATCCCTATATACTTCTGACTCACGACTATGACTTCCGCGTCAAATCTAACGTCCAAAAATCTTTTGCACTATGGCCATTCTGATATGGATTGCTTATGTGTACCCCACCATCTGGCGGGTGTAGCCTTCAGGACATAGTCGAGCGTAGACAAGCGTTGTGGTTCTGCTATCAGTCCTTCAAACTCGCTAAGGAAGGTTGCAAGATTAGGAAATCCCTCATAGGTACCTATAACTCCCTCAACTAATTCTCCTCTCGTCGCATCGACCTGGTAACTCTGGTGCATCGCCTCATAGAGACTTCATGCAATCTGCTTTTCCAATTTTCTAGGGCCTCTCCCGAATCTGATGTACGAGAACTAGCACTCCTCCAGCTCAAGTTTCCATCCGCTGTTGGGTTCACATAATCATCTTTTAAGGAATTGACATTATAGATATGGGAAAGATAATCACCCTATCCCTCGCTGTAGATAGGCTCGACGTATCTCTGTCCCTCTAGTGGATCAATGGGCGATGCTACCCTCATCTCATCATCCTCGAATGGAAGGATTCTTTTCTTGAAGTTTATAATGGTCTGATTATCTATGGCCCAAACTATCCCCAGAAGCCCAGGTATGGGTTCGTGTCGTTGACAATGTTGATGACTTCAAATTCTGTGAATGTGTCCAACCCCTCAATGTCAACAGGGACTCGACTCAACCTACCAATTGGTAGGACCTTCATCTGATTTGCAAGTCACAATTAGACAAGGGACCAATCCAAGCATGACTTGCCCATGCTTTCCCAAGTCTGTCATGTCAAAATATTGACATCTGACCCTAGATATAGAATGATGTAATCCATGTCATAATCCCCTATCTGTGCAGTCATTCTTAACTCACACCCTATTTTGAATTTCTTCTTGACATGATTAACCTTCCTTCCAGATTGTGACTCTACTGGGGTTTCTTCTATTAGTGCTTGTAGTTCTGTGATAGCATATTTATCTTGTATTAGTGCTAAGCAACTTGACAGAAACAACTTGAGCTTACTAACCTTTTTTAGAATCTGTTTATGGAATAGTTGTTGGAAGCGTTCAAGCATCTCCCTAACTTCAGCTGATGTCAACGATTGTTCTGGATCAACAAAATCCGGTCACACATCCAAAAAGACTTGCTTTTGTTTTTTAACATCGAATGGTCCTAGCAACAAAACCATTTGTTGGCCTACTTTCCTCACTGACGCGACCTAGGTTCAATACCAACACAAAACCAACAAAACACCCAAAGACATCGGCTCGACGAAGCAAGCTCAGTCGGTAACACCTACGAGGCAGGCGCAGTCTCACCCAAGATATCTTAATGTGTAACTTCCAGAACCATGTTTCCGTAGTTAGCGATGGATTATAGTCCCTTGGCGCGTGGCTAGGCGTTCGACAGAGATGAAGGGTTGGAGTCTTTTACTGCTCGATAGAGGCGCAATAGTGCGCCACAACCAACGTACGATACAACCTTGTCCTTAACAACCTTAACAGCCGATGCAATAGTGCGACGCAGATGATTCTTTTAAAGTAAGCGACTTATATCATGACTTAACAATGTTTAAACATGAAATGATACACAATGTTCGACAATGCTTAGATATCCATTCATTCACTGCTTATCAGTATTGCAACATTCATTCAAACAATAACCATAAATGATGTGAGTTAATCAAACATTCAACATGACATTCAATCATTCATTAACATAAGAAATAAAGTGGAAACCCATCTGGGAAAAAACACCAAGGTGCTCTTCATCTGGCATGATAAATATATATAGTACCTTGTAGTCTGCGACTTACAAACTATTTTAAGATATGTCTTTTGTCTCAGACTCTTCTTGCTCTCATGTTCTCTGGTTTATTGCTTCTAACTAGTCCTATTGATCCACACACAGCCTGGATCGACTCTTCTACTTTACTGTCTTTGCACTCAACTACAGATTAACTCCTACAAAACGGTCTGCGCACTCAACTGCAGATTCGTGGCTCAACATCCTACTACTATCAGACTACCCTCTGATCTGAACTTAGTAGAAACCAATACTAATTGACTGAACCAAACTACAATATCTTTGAAGCTAACCCTTATACAGAATGGGTTTCTCTTACTTATAGTGTTTACAATACCGTGCAGGGTCGACTGAGTACAACTCAGTTATTACGTTCATAAGTAGCTACAAAATATATTCCATTACATTGATGATGGCCCATACCTAGCCCCAAAGTCCTGTATTACATTAACCACGACCATAAGTAGTCGCGAAAACGTCTTTCAACTTGCTTGTACAGGTCGCAACTAGCCGCAAAACTGTCCTTCAAACTTTCGTCACCTCGAGCTCCTATTGTCCTTCTTGACCTACACTTGTCTAGCCTTAACTCTTCTACCTACCTCTTTAGTTACGCTTTTTCCTTCGTCGCGTTGATCTGCGTCGCAACTTTCTCTCCTCTACGCTTGTTTTCCATCATTTACTTGATTTTCCCCCTGTTGCGTGTTTTTTCTTTTCCTCTGTCGCACTTGTGCTTCAGATTCTTCCTTGTGCACTTTTCCTAGCCCAACATTAACCACAAACTATTATAATACTTACATCATTTACAACAAATTAACATTTACGTCATTCCACTTATATGCTTACTTATATCAAATATATTTATAAAAACTTACAATTACAAATCCATCTTAAAAAGGATTTACCAAGCCTCTTCGAAAGGGATCAAATCTCTCTAATTGCAAACCCCCTTTTTTTAAAGAGGAAATGTGAAAGGATTGTTAATGGTTTTAATTTGTACTCTTATATATTCTTATATATGTGGTTCTAAAATTTATTTTTAAATTTAAATCGAGGTAACATGTTATTTTTTATAACATTTTATTATTTTTTATAAAGGACACTTGTCATCTCTAGAATGACCATAGAAAGACTTACACATCTCCTCTTACTGGGTTGTACTCGTTGTAGAATGTGCCTCTTCTACCCAATAAGCTATATATTTATAGTAAATTTTTTAAATTTAATAGAAATAAAATATTTTACTACTATCATACAAAACCATTTATATTTGACCATCTTCGAATTTGCAAAACAATCAAATCATCCAATGCCAAAAAAAAAATGGTACTCCTGCAGCAACAATCCCTATGGCTTGTTTTGCTTTGGTCTTCGAACTTTGTACCGAAAACAATTCTTCCCATATTCTTCATCTTCATCATAGCTCTTGGTTTTCCAGAGCGCATTTCCTTTTGACATTGTTGCATTTACTTGCTAATTCATAAACAAACAATTTTACTAAAATCAATTTTTCCTTTATCATTTTCATCACTCTTTACAACAACTTCAAAGGCTGTATTCTCGTTATCTTTTCTAAGGGCTGCAAAAGCAGTTTCATAATCCCATTTGTCATAATTATTTTCTTTCACACTAAAATCTGTTTGTACAGTGGCTTTCATAATAGGACACAAGTTCTTCGAAGCTCCGCTTCACAGTTTCATAATCCCATGTGTCAAAATTATTTTCATTCACACTAAAATGTGTTTGTACAGTGACTTTCGGCCGCTTCATCATCATCAGCTGATAAGAGTACCTCATTTCGTTTGAACCTCCACTTTTTATTGTTCATTTTGCTCAAAATCACAAATATCACCTTCCTCATAAACGTATCTTCACATTCAGTATTTGATTCATATTAAATAATTGATTTAGAAGCATATTCTCTCAACAATTAGCCTGGTTGATCAAGCCTAAGTGAAGTCTTGATATTATTCAATGAAGTCTTGATATTATTCAATGAGATTGAGTTTTTTTTATAATTATATCCATAGGTATTTAGATATTATTTCAGATTTTGGACCTACTTGAGCGTTTCAACAAGATTAAAGTGTAACAACTGTACAGCAAGATTCATTTCATAGTCTTAGTATCCTGTTATGCTTAAATTCATCTTGATTAACATTTAAATAAGCTTCAGTTAAAGGGTGGTTAAAGAAAATTGTACCAATATTGTTTTTGTTTTTTTTCATATTTGTTTTTTGTTTTGTTTATTAAATATAATTATGTGTTTTGTGCTTATATTAATTCTAACAATCTGATATGAATAATGGATATTCTATATTTTAGCCTTTGTTTAATAGCCGGTTATCTTTTCAAAACTAAGTAGTTGGTTCTATTTATAAGTATTCACCAACTACTTTACTTAACTACTTTACTTGTGACTGTGCTAGTTATTATAAATTCTCTTTAGTTTGCAATTAAATCCAGAAGAGTCTAGATAGATAATGAGTTGTTTGGTCAAATACTTAGTCATTATAACTGAATCTGTGTGCTGGCAACATTCCAGAGAATCCAAAAAGATCCAAATAATTAGTCATCATCAGGAGATATGATCCAATTCTATTATTAGAAATCAGTTGTGGGAATGTAGGAGTTTTGTTATTGAGCTGGAAGAAATTGATTTAGTTTTGTTATTTAGCTGGAAGAAATTGATTTTCAGATATATAATGTAATCCTGCGGGAATTAGTTGGCTAGGTGGCCAAGAAATGTTAGATTAGGCCAGGTAAGAAAGTGTGCAGATCAGGGATTTAGGGATTTAGAATGTATGTACATTTTTATGAATGCACAAGGCAAAGTTTGGATTTAGAATGTCTGTACATTTTTATGAATGCAAAAGGCAAAGTTTTCACTGCGTGTCTTATTGCATATGATGTCTGGTGGATAATTGGTTGGTGTATAAATTATTAACTAATCTGTGAAAACCTTAATAATGTCAATGGTATAAATCCATAGTAAGTGTGTTTGGAAACCGTTTATGGTTTGAGAGATGGTAATGAGGACAGAATGAGTTTGTGTATAAAACCCTTGATAGAGAAAATGGTTAAGTCTGTGTATGATGGACCATAAGAGAATTGTATAAGAATGATATAAATTGGACAAAACATATGAAGTTGTGAAACTTCATATATTTTGAGTTGCAGAAGTCAGAAATAACTCAGAAAGGCCATGAGAAGGTCGAGGGAATGGAACTGGATACATTTATAGGCAATTTCAATTTTGCATAAATCTGGAGGACTTAGAAGAAAACTATAGGAGATGGAACAAATCCGTATATATGTGTATAAGAACAGTTAGGCTTTGTAACTTAAGTGTGAGTGAGCAGATGGTTAAATCGTGGCCATAGAGGTACGACTGCTGTTGTGAACGGGGAATACTCTATTTTTGTTACAGATCTCACATCAATGATTAATGAATGGTTTAAGTCGTGGATTCGAGTTCCAGCGTGAGGAAAATTAACTTAACCGTTTTTGTTGAGTGTGGTTGCAAATGAATGGGGCAAATCGAATATAGAGTGAGTAGCCCAGCCTTAACAAGTGTTCCCAAATGTTCCCAGTCTTTGGAATCTGGTAAGGTTTCAGTATGCTCTGTTTTCCTATCATGGTGCTTGATCATAAGTGTTTGGATTTCAGGGCCTGTCGAGCATTAGTATTGGTCACAAGGGAAATATGTATAATTAGCGTTGAGTTCAGAGGAGAGCTAGCGTTGGACAACTTTCAAAGCACAATAATACAGAGATTTATTAAATAGCCAAAAATATTTAACATGGGAGTAGTTTAATTGGTGGAGGATTTAGTTCGGCGTTAGACTACTCCGTCTATCCACGCCGTTAACGATTCTGTCGACGATCTCATCCTCCGGAGTTCAGCACATCCATCCAGTCAAGGGTCCCACATAAATCTTCTTCTAGACTACTCCCATAATGAGTGGCGATGACTTGCAAACCCAGGTTTTACTTCACATTTTTCATACTTCTAAATAATTTGAATGATACATTTTTCATATCTTCTGAGCTCTGTTTTAATCGTTTAAAGAGGACGTCCATGCAAAAGTCCAATTTCAGATCTGGTGGGTTTATTTTTTGTTTATCTTTTTCTCTTATATTTTCTGTTTGCAGGTTATTATTGAAAATCAGGCTCTTCCTGGCATCTTGCATCTTCTCACAGCCCGACAGACAAACAAATCCATTGTAAGAGAAAGAGCATGTTGGACGATCTCCAATATTACTGCAGGGACCAAACAGCAAGTTCAAGTGGAAATGGTTTTGGATTTATAGTGATAATTGCTACAGGTATCACATTTTTTGTGTAACATTACTTGAGCATTTCGTTTTAATGCACTGCGTTTTCGTTGCAGGCGGTTATTAATGCCAACATCTTTTCCCCACTTCTATCTCTGTTGTCAAATGCTGAATTCAAGATAAAGAAAGATTCAGCGGGGACGGTTTCAAATGCAACTCGTGGAAGTGACGAACAGATAAAGTATGAAACTTATCATTGCAAGTGCAGTTATCTACATGTCCATTTTTTTTATGATGCAAGGTCGATAATGCTTTATATTTTGTTTTACAGATACCTTGTCTTTCAAGGTTGCATCAACCCACTTTGTGATCTGCTAGCCTGCTGATTACAATAGCCTGCCTTGAAGGGTTAGAAAACATATTGCGAGCGGGGGAGGCTGAAAAAATGCAGGGCTTGGATAAGATTGAGGACTTACAGTCTCATGAAAACAAAGAGGTCTCTGAAAAATCATTGGAGATCCTTAAGACTTATTTATGCGAGGAAGATGAGGATGAATTGCTAGCAACACCTGATACACCTCAGACTGCTTTTGGTTTTTCTACAGATCAGCTGCCAAAAGTTTCATCTCCTGGTTTTAATTTCAAGCAGAAAGACATATAGTTTTCTTGTATATTGTAGAAAATGTATCTATATATGAATATGTATAAAGTGTTTTTTTACATCGTTTGGATAAGAGCTCTTCATGTTACCACTCGGTTTAATTTCATAGCAATTGAACTTTTACTAATATTTTTAGTAATACCATTCCCACATTTTATTTATTGCAAACTACGACGCAGGTTGCATTATCAATTCAAAGACATGAAGGTCTTCATGATTTTTACACTATTTGTAAACTTATGGATGGAAAACTTATCATAATTTTGTTTTATAATACTTTGAAAATGGAGGCAAATTTTAAGGTTATTCATTTTTGTAATAGGGTATGAGTGGATATAGAAGTAGTGCCATTGCTAATTATGGAAGAATGTAATTTGTTTGTCCATTGGGCTGTGAGAAGATGCAAGATGCCAGGAAGAGCCTGGTTTTCAATAACAACCTGCAAACAGAAAATATAAGAAAAAAAGATAAACAAAAAATAAACCCACCAGATCTGAAATTGGACTTTTTGCATGGACATCCTTTTTAAATGATTAAATCAGAGCTCAGAAGATATGAAAAATGTTTCATTCAAATTATTTAGAAGTATGGAAAATGTGAAGTAAAACCTGGGTTTGCAAGTCATGGCCACTCATTAAGGGAGTAGTCTAGAAGAAGATGTATGTGGGACCCTTGGCTGGATGGATGTACTGGACTCCGAAGAACGAGATTGTTAACAGCTTGGGTAGATGGAGTAGTCTAACGCCATGCAAAATCGTAGACCCATTAGACTACTCCTTTAACATGCACCAGGTTATTAAATGTTGCAGTGGGTATTGGAGATTGACGAGTAGGATAAACAGCCACCAAATCGCCCCGTTTTTTCGGCCGAATTTTTTATTAAAATCAGTCAAATGTTTGCTGTGAAATTGTGTATTTCATTTTTTTGGAATTCTATTAATTTTATTAGTTTTTTTTATACTAAATCCAGCATTTTAAAACTACCCAAATGATTAAAATTACGATTTAATTTCTCGATAGTATGATTTACACCAAAATTGATCTGCCGGCGAGTCGGGGGCGATTTGGTGAACGCTTATACTGCTCCGGAGATTGATATCTAATGATCCACATTGTTGCGCGGCATTTAATAACTTGATACACGCAACAGGTTATCAGGTTATTAAATGCTGTAGCCGGGGCCCGGCATTGCAGGTTGATATTTAATGATCCATGTTAAATATTGTTTGTCGGGATTGGACACCTTAAAACTTGGAGTAAAAGATTGCACGCATATCAGATCATCGAGTTTTGAGTGAGATTCCTGCAATATCTCAATATTTAAATGTGTTCCATATTTAATTTTGGGCATTTGCATAGTACAACTTTGCCATATATGCCAAGCATTTGGTATTGGTTTTGATAACATTTGAGACTTAAGTCTTTCATCAATTTATTGTGGGTATTTTGATTCGAGAATTACTCATAAAGAGTTAAGAGTTTAGGAAATGCCGTATGATATTCAGGTTCTCCACAAAAAATGAATGTTTTAAGTGTTGATTTTTAGAGATGCGGTATCCTTGCGGCTGAAGCATAGTCGTCTTCGCGGATGGAATTTGACGGGTAAATGCCCGTCATGGGTCGATTTACCTGTCAAATATAGCTAAGATTTTATCGAGACTGTCAAAATCTGGCTTAGAATACAGAAAACGTTTCAAATTTTGTTAGTTACCGGCAATTTTGACGGGTGTCCGTCATTTGAAATTCCAACCCTGGTTGTCTTTCTAAGATGAACCATAAATGAATGTCCCGTGGATGAAGTAGAGCCACCTTTACGGAGCTGAATAGAAAACAAGTATGATGTGGCTGAATCATAGATGCTTTTAGAGAGCTGAACCTTCAACAGAATAAGTGTAAGGGAAAGTGGTGTATGGGGTTAACTAGACTCAGGAAAGCGACGGAAGGGACTAACTTCACAGAATAGGAGTCGGCTTTCGAACCGACCATTTGCACCGATCAGACGACCGCGCTCTCGTGAGGGGTCACGTCCGACGACCGCGGTCGTCCAATTGGTGCAAATGGTCGGTTCGAAAGGGCTAGCCCACAGAATAAGTACACCTCACCGAATTGGAACTTTTTTTTTTAATTCGTCGAATTTTGAATCTGAAGGATAAAAAACGACGAATCCAGAGTTGGAATTTGACGGGCATTTGCTCGTCTATGAGTATTTTTCCCATCAAATACGGGTTAAAAAAGGCCAAAGCGGTTTTATTGAATGGCCGGAATTTTGACGATTTAATTCTCAATCAAAACATTATTATGTCTTTAAACAGCCATTTTGACGGTTTAATTTTCCAGCAAACTGTCATTAATCTTCTTAAACAGTGTTGTCCACCTGGCAAGGCTGGAATGGTGACACGATGCACCATCCATCTGAATTTTGATTCAGATAATAAATGTCATGGGCCATCGGTTAATGGCAGACTAGTAGTGGCAGTGAATGCCATTGAATGTCGCTCGGCGCTGTTTGAACAATGAATTGGAGACTAAGTGGAGTATAATGTATTGGACTCTGGAGTCGCGACTCGCACTGTGTATTAGGATTCACTGTTCAGGATTCATTCCAATTTCCCCCACTCCCAGCCTCAGATTGACTCAGTGCAGCTGGGTCCTTAACTCTCTACCACAGCGGAGAAGTAGGCCGTTATTCTGCAATTTGGGAAAATTTGGGAATTGAATGGTAGGTTTCTCGGTGCCCCACACAGCCACACTTAATATACCAGCTTCAGACTCTCTGACGGACTCAGAGTGTGCAGCTGGGTCCTTGACTCTCTACCACAGCGGAGCAACAGGCCGTTGTTTTGCAATTCGAGAAAATTAGGGAATTGAATGGTAGGTTTCTCGGTCCCCTACACATGGTTTTTTATTTTGGTTTTTTGGTCTATGGTGTTATGTCAGGAATCCATGTCCGGTGTTATTGCATTCCTGGGTTTATGCTCGATCCCCAGAGATGGTTTTTTTTTTGTTTTTTTGGTCTACGGTGTTATGTCAGGAAGCCATGTCTGGTGTTATTGCGTTCCTGGGTTTATGTTATATATGTCGAGCTCTTCTTTTGCATTTTCGGCTGGTTGTCGTCTTGTTGATGTTTGCGATTTCGGCCTTGGTTGCTGCCTTCGGTTGCGGTTGGTATTCGTTTTCTAGATGGCAAATTTTATAGGGTTTTCACATTTAGTCTGCAACATTCCTGAAGCTGCAATTGTTTGCTCACGTTTTTTCATTTGCTGAGTTTTCTTTAGCCCTATTTCACAAGTATCTGGTTTTAATTTCGTGTCTATCGGTTCCTGTGGTTTTTGCAGGTCTGGACTTGGAGGCATTTGGCCAGTCTGCTCCCCTTTGGATGCTGCAATGTCATTGTTCTCTTGCCATTTCACTCTTTAGGTTTGGTCTTTGTTCTTGGTCTGCATTCCCCTGCGTTAGCAGTTTTGTAGAGGGCTTTGAAAGGAACGACTGCCATTGCTGTGTTGTGGAGCTCCAACCATTTGGTTCTCCACGCACTGTATTGGTTGCTAGCAGTCATTGTCGAGGATCTCTACGTGGAAATTGAGACTTTTGCTCTTGTTTGGACTGCCAGTGCGGTTCGTCCAGACTCCAAACGTATGTTTGTTTGGCATTTCTAGGGTGGAAGTGCTTTTGGTTATGTATGCTAGGTCAGGTTATTTTTTGTGAAGAGATATTTTGAGATCCTTCCCAAAACGGCGGCCATGTCTACTATTAATGTAAGTGGGTTTCTCTTTGATGTGGGTTTAATTTGTTGTTCGGTTGGAATACAAGAGTTTTCCCTTTTCATTTGTTTCTTTCCTTCGTAGTGGAATTCGTGGGTTTATGAAGCCGAATTGAAATATTGTGCACTTGTGTTTTACTCAATGAACATGTTTCCAATTTTGTTTCATTCATTCACAGGTGGTTCGCACAAATGTGCACTATCGCTGTTAGGTTATTTGCTTATGCAATGAGTATGGCAATCCTTTTGAAAATGAATGCTCTATAGCTTTGGGTCATTGGGTTTGCTTTTAAATGGTAGTCTCTTTTAAATGATCCAATTGGGTGTTTTAAAGCCAAGTATTTGTCCTTCGTCTGAAAAACATTACATTTCTTTTCCTAATAAAGCTGCTCATCTGTCAATATATAAATTTTAAAAAAAATATGTTGGCAATGCCTGCAAAACCACTAGACCATAGGATATAGCTCTATAGTTTATTGATGAATTGCTTTCGCTGAAACAAGAATTTATATAAATCTATTGGTAGAACTAGACATCAGTTGTATAGAGACGCTTGTGAAAGTTCGAGATATATATTAACTCTGGGAGAGACATCTGTGCTGAATGTCATCGGCTACTGCTTAATCTCTCTTAAACTTGGAAGCCAATATTAAAAACGTTGGAAGTTTCTTTGCAGATTAAATTGTTTATACGGGTTAATTCATAATATTGTTCCATAGCTCCTATTTCCCATGTTATCAATTAGATTTTTGATGCTCTTTGCTCTAGAGTCCACTGTAATTTATTTCTATCTATACTTCTCTTTTCTATGGAGTGCTTATGGTATTAATTAAGAATTCTCTGCATCTTTTACTTCATATCCACATTAGTTTGTCTCACAGCTTATGAAATACACTATCACCTCTACTTAAATAGTGTATGAACTATTCACATTCCGTTAATCTTTGTGATTTATCTGTCTATTTCCATATCTATTTATAAGTTCAGTTTTCATGTAGGTTAACGCTAGATTTAGGTTTATTTTGAGTTTTTTAAATTTGAAGATGGAATTCCTCGTCTAAGCCAAGCTGGTTGAGTTCTCAGTGCTCTCACCCGTTGCACGTCTCCAGCTCGAAACCGGTGATGTATGCAACCTGAGAAAGTGCATTTCTCCATGTTTTAATTTTGTCGGCGTCATTTCTCCACCAGAGGAAAGCTTTACGAGTTTGCCAGTTCCAATTTCCAAGTATTTTTCATATCTCTGCACTGTTGACAATATACATATATTTATGAGTCAGTAATTTTTCAATTTTTGCCCTTGAAATGTATTTTCTGGATTCGTCCTTGTACACATTTACACGTGAGCTAGATTTGCTTGTAAATAGGCTACAAAAAGAAACCCTTCTTTAATCCTTTGCTCCTCAAAACCTAAAATACTAAACCCTGAACCTTATTTTCTGCAGCCGCAGAGTCTAGACATGATTGCATTCCCTCCAAGCTTTGAATGCTTACTCTGCTATTGCATGGCGTTTGAGATAAGGTAGAGAGAGTAGGTACTAGGAAGCTTTGGCGATAGGTAGAGCTGTAAGTTGTAACCTCCAAACACAAAAAAGAAGAAAAATTGGCGAGTCCGACTCAGGGTGTATTCTAAAGTTTGTGATTGAGAGCTCAAAGAACTTTCAGGTATAGATTCTTCTAATCTTCACTGTTTACTAAATATCTAGATAGTGAAATTTCTTAAAGATTCTTCACTGTTTACTAAAATATGTACATTAGCAACAAAGCTTTGTTGTAACCATATTATATGTCCGGGCAGATCTGGTTTATGTCTTCCTTCAAGGTCAACCCTTCTTCGTGGCTAGCTGGCTTGCTGACTGTAGGAGCCTAAGGTCAACCCTTCTTCGTGGCTAGCTGGCTTGATGAATGTAAGAGCCTACGCAACAAATATTGAATCTTTTTATTGGCAAGAGTAGTAGTGAGGTTTGTTAGAAGTGGGAAAGAGGTTAGTGGATGAGGTTGGAATAACAAAACTGCCCAAGAGGTATAATCCTGGTTGAGGTGCAGCCACTGCCAGAGGTTAAATACTGGTTTATGGTTCCTTGGTTTATGGTTCCTGATAGTAACTATTATAGGCTCTTATCAAGGCCGAAATCTTTATTGCCTTTTTTACTATCTTTATTGCCTTTTTGTTATACCCTTATGGGTCTGTAGTTTAGTTTATGTGTAAAAGGAAATATGAATACGTGTGGCTGGTTGTCCTTGATCCATATTTAGTTATTGATACTTTCAAACTACAACACTAAAATGTTTTTACTGACAGGTACATATGTAAGTAAAACGTTATTACTCACAAGTACATATTTAAGTAAAACGTTCAGTGAAGGGTGATGCGAAACCCAAAAAAGTCAAAAAAAAATTGTTTGACAGGTAATATTCTAGTGAAATTCCAACACTAACGACAATATAAGATTGTTTTCCATTGTAAATCTATTCTTTATGTAATATGAGACGGTGTGAATCCAACGATTCAAAAGGCTGACCAGGGGCATTCAGAGATGAGATTCCCCCATCATCATTCAAAATGGGCATTTTGAAACGCCCTTCTATAAGCAATAGGACTTCCACCGAGAGGGACACCACTAAATACATTTGAACCACCAAGGGGTTGGGTACTTCTGGATCGAATCCCATTAGTAGTAGCTCGTCGGTGAGCTAGTGCGTGAATGGATGTGAGTGATACCATCACAACATACCCACTACATCTCTTCATGTTTTAGAACCAGTAACTTACCTAGTTGAAGCATATTGAGTTCCAGTTTTAGTTTATGACCCCGAGTTTCAGTGATGCTAGATAAACAAAGGGAAGTAGTCAAGCCAGGAGCGAACCCTATGACATAGGTTTCCACACTTGCTTGCCTCACCACCTACCAAACATCTAAAAATTAAACCCTGAAACGAACGAGTTCCCAAAGGAACGGAAATTCGTTTCTGTATAAACAGTTGGGAGAAACGTTGTGTTTTTTAAGAAACGATTTTTTGGTAGCATAAATGAAAACGACCGTAGAAAACGATGGTTTCCGTCTCGTCCCCGTTTCCACAACGTTTTCTATGAGAAACGTAGACCATTGTCACATTTCTAGTAACACCGGAAAGAACTAACTCTGGATAGAATGGAAGGGAACACTCTATGAGTTTAAGAAAGAGAGAGTTTTAAAGGATAAAAGCTGTGTCCTTAGGATACACAAATAGAACATATTAGGTGATATTAAAGAGTTTGGAGGAGGGTATATAGCAGGGTTGGATAGCCCGCATTAAGTGGTATCAGAGCGCATCAATTCTCCAGAATTGATGAAAGAGATCAAAGAAGTACAGGTTGAGATTTGTAACAGAGAAAATGAATCTAAAAGAGTTCAAGCAAGAGAAATGGGACAAAGTTGAAGTAATTGAAGGAGTGAAGGATGACCAACCAAAATTGATCCAACAAATATCCTAAAGAATATGTGTGGGTGCATAAGATCTTGGAATAGATCTTGTAGCTAATGAATTTTATATTTTGAAAAAACTCTCATTAAGAAGTGTTTGTGAATACAAGATAGCAGCAAGGAAGGATATTGTGGCAGAATCCTTACATACAGCTAGTGATGCTTTAATAGAATGGATAACAACGGAAATCATGTACATTTTGATAATTAATACCTATGTGTTTAATTAACATTGTAAATGTTAGTTAACATGTAGTCATTAAAAGAGGAGTTGTGGCAAGAAACCCTCTCAGAAATAAGATCTATGATTACTTTCAATTGAATTGAGAGAAAAAAGGAGGACAAGTGAAGTTCTTAAGATACTATGAGTATAGGAGAAGAAGCCTAGAAGGAGCAGAGAGATGCTCAAGAGGTTTTAGTTGAGAGAACCAAAGAAAGTACCAAAGGGAGACAAGCTCATGAGGAAAGCTTGATGAAGTAACAAGTAGCAGGAAGAGAGGACTTGCTATAGAGAATATGCTTGGTTGTAGCTCACATTTGAGCATGGAGAATCTCATAAAGAAGGAGAGGAAGATTGCTATTGACGGTCATATCAAGGGTTCAAGTACAAGCCACAATAGGGTAAAGGAAAATGCTAGGGAAATTGGCAGAAAGAGGATAAGTGATGATGAATTTGATAAAGAGATAGTTGAGATCAAAACGCATCTTGATATGTTAATGAAGTTGTTACATGAAAATGAAGAAGACAAGAGATATGGTAGGATATTGAGAAGAAGTTAAAATGGCCTATGTTGCAAGTGAATTTGAAGTAGGGGTTGCTTGCTGAAAGAAATAAGTGCTTAGGGAAGTTGAGTATGACAAGAGAGTTCTTATTTGTGAACCTAAACAAGGATCAATTCTTGGAGAATATGATGATGGACATGTTGATGTGAGACCTACTAAAAGTCTCTTTGAATGTTTTGGGAGCAAAAATAAGCATGACGAAATAATATCAAAGACCCAAGGGTTTCATATTTTTGAAACTAATGATTTGTGTATGGTTGCGGGTTATGAAACTAATGAAGATGGACAACCATAGACAATTGTCATACAGGAGGCTGGAGGTTTGTCTCATGGATACACAGAGACCTGAAAGCTGTCATAATATAGGAAGATGAAACATTGTCTTATAAAGGTAATCAAAGGGAGATCTATACATAGTTGACCAATGTAGTTGATGAAAAACAGTGGCAAGAACCTGTTAGTGAAGTAAACAAGGAAGAGTTTGTTTGTGAAGATAGCCATGTAAGGGATCAAAGAGATGAAAAGAATCATTCCGATGTGATACTCATAAAGTTTAATAAGGAGATCAAATTACTAGAAGAATGGTTAATCAAACAAACTTTTGAAGAAGTATGCACAAAGGCTACAATTATAAAGCATGAAGATGAAGAGATGTTGGAAGCTTCTATTGAATTTGAAAATTTGAAACTAATTATCTATGTAGATATGCAAAAAAATGACAACAAGAGCATGATATTGCTTGGAATTTAATCAAGCAACTAATGTATCAAATGGATGAGATTATGGAGCACTCATATGTGTTACATCATAGTTTACCATAGTGCATCCCTAGATGTTATGGTGGTCAATCTTATCCCTATTCCTAGTTGCAAACATCCTTTAATTCCTTTGTGTTATCATGGACATTTAGTTATTTTGAGAATTTCCTTTAAAAAGTTTTGTTTCTCAACAAATACACGCCCTATGCTTGGATAGACTGTGTATACATGACCTAAGTGTATTTAGACTGCGTATGTGCCTGCATGAGGGTAAAAAACCAAAGTAGTAAAGAATAAGTTACTTTATGGGTTAGTAAATTTGTAGCTACCAAGTGAACTTGTCTGGCCTAAACCAGATACTGACTCAAGGTGTTCACATCAAATCATATATCTGGTTGGGTATTTGTCAAATACATCAATTAAACAACAATATGTTTATAAAGTGTCACATCCACTAACTCGCACGAAACATCAACCAACGACTTCAAATCTGTATCCATGGGTGTGGCCATGGATTTACATTCCAACATATCAAAACCTTTTAGGATTTCTACTGCATACGTCCCTTGGTTAAGAAAGTTTTCTTCTAGGATTTGCCATATTTCAAGACCTAGAAAATAATTCACCAATCCAAGGTCTTCCATCTCAAATTCTGCAGCGAGCTTCTTCTTATACTCTGAGATTTGCTTTTGATTACCTATCATGAATAAATCATCCGCATACAACAATAATATGATAGGTTCGTCATCCATAACCTTGAAGTAAAGGTTAGGATCAACCTTACTTTTGGTAAAGCCCAAGATGGTCAGAAAACTATTGATTCTTCCATACCAAGCTCTTTGAGCTTGCTTCAACCTATACCGAACCTTCTTCAACTTATAGACATGTATCTTTCTGTCTTCAACTTCAAATCCTTTGGACGTTCTATGTACACTTCTTCTTCAATAACACCATTTAGAAAGGTTGTTTTCACATCCATCTGGTGTAACTTCCATTTTGTCTTAGTAACTTCATGCTTAAAAAAATAAAAAATTACCACATTTTATTTTTAAATATAATTATGTAAAACATTTTAATTTGAAATATACTCTCGTCTTTTATTTATTGGACTCTTAATCATGTGATGTGGACAATCATTCACCCATCCTAAAAGTCTTACTCATAAAGAGTTAAGAGTTTAGGAAATGTGGTATGATATTCCAGTTCTCCACAAAAAATGAATGTTTTAAGTGTTCGTTGTTAGAGATGCGGTATCCTACGGCTGAAGCATAGTTTCCTTTCTAAGATGAACCATAAATGAATGTCCCATGGATGAAGTAGAGATGCCTTTATAGAGCTGAATAGAAAACAAGTATGATGTGACTGAATCATAGATGCTTTTATAGAGCTGAACCTCCAACGAACCTTCAACAGAATAAGTGTAAGGGAATTTGGTGTAAGGGACTAACTAGACTCAGGAAAGCGACGAAAGGGACTAACTTGACAGAATAAGTACACCTCATCGAAATGCAATTTTTTTTTAATTCATCTAATTTTGAATCTGAAGGATAAAAAACGACGAGATGAGATTATTTTCCATTGTAAATATATTCTTTATGTTAAATCTATTCTTTATGTAATATGAGACGATGTGAATCCAACGATTCAAAAGGATGACCAGGGGCATTCAGACACGATATTACCCCATCATCATTCAAAATGGGCATTTGGAAATGGCCTGCTATAAGCAATAAGACTTCCACCGAGAGGGACACCACTAAATACATTTGAACCACCAAGGGGTTGGGTACTTCCGAATCGAATCCCATTAGCAATTGCTCGTTGGTGAGTTAGTGCGTGAATGGATGTGAGTGATACCATCACAACATACCCATGACATCTCTTCATGTTTTAGAACCAATAACTTACCTAGTTGAAGCATATTGAGTTCCAGTTTTAGTTTATGACCCCAAGTTTCAGTGACGCAAGATAAACAAAGGGAAGTAGTTAATCCAGGAGCGAACCCTGTGACATAGGTTTCCACACTTGCTTGCATCACCACCTACCAAACATCTAAAAATTAAACTCTGAAATGAACGAGTTCCCAAAGGAACGGAAATCCGTTTATGTATAAACGGTTGGGAGAAACGCTGTGTTTTTTAAGAAACGGTTTTTTGGTAGCAGAAATGAAAACAACCGTAGAAAACGATGGTTTTCGTTTCGTCCCCGTTTCTACAACGTTTTCTATGAGAAACGTAGACCACTCTCGCATTTCTAGTAACACGGGAAAGAACTAACTCTGGATAGAATGGAAGGGAACACTCTATGAGTTTAAGAAAGAGAGAGTTTTAAAGGATAAAAGATTTGTCCTTAGGATACACAAATAGAACATTTAAGGTGATATTAAAGAGTTTGGAGGAGGCTATATAGCAGGGTTGGATAGCCCGCATTAAGTGGTATCAAAGCGCATCAATTCTCCAGAATTGATGAAAAAGATTAGAGAAGTATAGCTTGAGATTTGTAACAGAGAAAATGAATCTAAAAGAGTTCAAGCAAGAGAAATGGGACAAAGTTGAAGTAATTGAAGGAGTGAAGGATGACCAACCAAAATTGATCCAACAAATATCCTAAAGAATATGTGTGGGTGCATAAGATCTTGGAATAGATCTTGTAGGTAATGAATTTTATATTTTGAAAAAACTCTCATTAAGAAGTGTTTGTGAATACAAGATAGCAGCAAGGAAGGATATTGTGGCAGAATCCTTACATACAGTTAGTGATGCTTTAATAGAAAGGAGAACAATGGAAATCATGTACATTCTGATAATTAATACCTATGTGTTTAATTAACATTGTAAATGTTAGTTAAAATGTAGTAATTAAAAGAGGAGTTGTGGCAAGAAACCCTCTCAAAAATAAGATATATGATTACTTTCAATTGAATTGAGAGAAAAAAGAAGGACAAGTGAAGTTCTTAAGAAATTGTGAGTATAGGAGAAGAAGCCTAGAAGGAGCAGAGAGATGCTCAAGAGGTTTTAGTTGAGAGAAACAAAGAAAGTACCAAAGGGAGTCAAGCTCATGAGGAAAGCTTGATGAAGTAACAAGTAGCAAGAAGAGCAGACTTTCTATAGAGAATATGCTTGGTTGTAGCTCACATTTGAGCATGGAGAAGCTCATAAAGAAGGAGAGGAAGATTGCTATTGACGGTCATATCAAGGGTTCAAGTACAAGCCACAATAGGGTAAAGGAAAATGCTAGGGCAATTGGCAGAAAGAGGATGAGTGATGATGAATTTTGATAAAGAGATATTTGAGATCAAAATACATCTTCATATGTTAATGAAGTTGTTACATGAAAATGAAGAATACAAGAGATATGGTAGGATATTGAGAAGAAGTTAAAATGGCCTATGTTGCAAGTGAAGTTGAAGTAGGGGTTGCTTGCTTGCTGAAAGAAATAAGTGCTTAGGGAAGTTGAGTATGACAAGAGAGTTCTTATTTGTGAACCTAAACAAGGATCAGTTCTTGGAGAATATGATGATGGACATATTGATGAGAGACCTACTAAAAGTCTCTTTGAATGTTTTGGGAGCAAAAATCAGCATGACGAAATGATATCAAAGACCCAAGGGTTTCATATTTTCGAAACTAATGATATGTGTATGGTTGTAGGTTATGAAACCAATGAAGATGGACAACCATAGACAATTGTCATATAGGAGGCTAGAGGTTTGTCTCATGGATATACAGAGACCTAAAAGCTGTCATAATATATGAAGATGAAACATTGTCTTATAAAGGTAATCAAAGGGAGATTTATACAGAGTTGACTAATGTAGTTGATGAAAGACAGTGGCAAGAACCTGTTAGTGAAGTAAACAAGGAAGAATTTGTTTTTGAAGATAGCCATGCAAAGGATCAAAGAGATGAAAAGAATCATTCCGATGTGATACTCATAAAGCTTAGTGAGGAGATCAAATGACTAGAAGAACGGTTAATCAAACGAACTTTTGAAGAAGTATGCACAAAGGCTGCAATTATAAAGCATGAAGATGAAGAGATGTTGGAAGCTTTCTATTGAATTTGAAAATTTGAAACTAATTATCTATGCGGATATGAAAAAAAATGAAAACAAGAGCATGATATTGCTTGGAATTTAATCAAGCAACTAATGTATCAAATGGATGAGATTATGGAGCACTCATATGTGTTACAACATAGTTTACCATAGTTTATCCCTAGATGTTATAGTGGTCAATCTTATCCCTATTCCTAGTTGCAGACATCCTTTAATTCCTTTATGTTATCATGGACATTTAGTTATTTTGAGAATTTCCTTTAAAAAGTTTCGTTTCTCAACAAATACACGCCCTATGCTTGGATAGCCTGTGTATACATGACCTAAGTGTATTTAGACTGTGTATGTGCCTGCATGAGGGTAAAAAATCAAAGCAGTAAAGAATAAGTTACTTTATGGGTTAGTAAATTTGCAGCTACCAAGTGAACATTTATGGCCTAAACCAAATACTGACTCAAGGTGTTCACATCAAAGCATATATCTGGTTGGGTATTTTTCAGATACATCAATGAAAAAACAATATGTTTGTATAGTGCCACATCCACTAAATCTGACGAAACATCAACCAACGACTTCAAATTTGTATCCATGGGTGTGGCCATGGATTTACATTCCAACATATCAAAACCTTTTAGGATTTCTACTGAATACTTCCCTTGGTTAAGAAATTTTTCTTCTAGGATTTTCCATATTTCAAGACCTAGAAAATAATGCACCAATCCAAGGTCTTTCATCTCAAATTCTGCAGCAAGCTTTTTCTTTTACTCTGATATTTGCTTCTCATTACCTGTCAGGAATAAATCATCCGTGTACAACAACAATATGATAGGTTCGTCATCCATAACCTTGAATTAAAGGTTAGGATCAACCTTACTTTTGGTAAAGCCCAATATGGTCAAAAAACTATCGGTTCTTCAATACCAAGCTCTTGGAGCTTGCTTCAACCCATACTAAGCCTTCTTCAACTTATAGACATGTGTCTTTCTGTCTTCAACTTCAAATCCTTTGGACGTTCTATGTACATTTCTTCTTCAATAACACCATTTAGAAAGGTTGTTTTCACATCCATCTAGTGTAACTTCCATTTTGTCTTAGTTGCAAGTGCCATGGTGGTTCTAATAGAAGTGTACCTTGCTACATGATCAAATGTCTCTTCATAATTGATTCCTTCCTTTATAGAGAATCCATAGGCCACAAATCTAGCTTTGTATTTCTCAATACTTCCATCGGTTGTATGGTTTATCTTGTATATCCATTTAGAAGATACCACACTTTTGCCTTTTGGTTTGGGAACTACTTGCCACACATCATTCTTCATTGTGGATTGGTATTCTTTCATCATGGATTCTACCCATTCTCTCTTTTGAACATCTATTTCAAAAAAAGTAGGTTCTTTGTCTACAAGATCACACATCAAAGCCACATAACTAGAAAATGGCTTTGGCTTCTTGCTCTGTCTCGAGGAGCCTTCTGGAGCACCATACCTTTCTTCTTATTGAATAACTTACGAGCCCAATATGGCTTTCTCTTGTGGGAGATATTCATGTGGAGAGGTTCTTGGGGCTCCAACATATCATTTTCTTCTGAAATCTCATCATCATGAGAGGGTGCAACTTCTTTCATTGGTTCTGCAACTCTAGGAGCTACAACTTCTTCATATGTTTCTTCAAGTTGGCACTTTCTTGATTTCTTGAGAGTTGCATATTCATCAAATGTTACATCCCTGCTAATTTCCATATGATAGTAACCTCATATATAAATTGTGAAGGCCTTGGAGACCTCACAATATCCAACAAATATTCCTTTCTTTCTGGAAGGATCCAACTTAATTATTTTCTCTTTTGGAACATGAACAAACACTTGACAACCAAATATCTTGAGGTGACTTACTTTTGGCTTCTTTCATGTGAGCATCTCTTCAAGGGTTTTGAACCGAAGTGCACTATGGGATATTTGTATTTGGACATATATTGTTGTCCTTGTTGCTTCATCCCATAAGTGCATAGGATTATCTTGATCATGGATCATAGTCTTCACTGCTTCCATAATGGTTCGGTTCTTCCGTTCAACAACACCATTATGTTGTGGATTATAGGGAGTGGTAAGTTCCCTTTTAATCTCGGCGTCTTTGCAAAACTTTCTAAATTCATTGGAAGTATACTCTCCTCCATTATCTGACCTGAGTGTCTTGATCTTTCTTTCTGAAAGATTCTCTACCAAGGCTTTGAATTCCTTGAACTTTACAAACACTTCATCTTTTGATTTCAAAAAGTAAACCCAAGTCTTACTAGTGTAATTATCAATGAATGTTACATAATATACATACCCACTTAAATATGTTGAGGGCATTGGACCACATACATCTAAGTGAACAAGTTACAATATTCCTTTTGTCTTGGTGTTGCTCTTTGGAAATGGATTCTTTATGTTTTTTCCTTTAACACATCCTTTACATACTCCTTCATGATAAATCTTTAGATCTAGTAAACATGTTACTACCTTGCTCAGATGTGGTAAGGATTTCTTGTATATGTGAGCAATCCTTCTATTCCATAGTTCACATGGACTTGTTGTATCATGAATCAAGTCTGCTTATGAGTGATGTTTTAGTTTATACTAAGCCACCTTCTTATGGCCCAATGACAGATGCACATTCTAAATATTTTACTCTAGGCCACATAAAAACTTCACCATCCATAAAGGAAACTCTAGAAAGCAAGTTCTTCTTCAAGCCTAGCACATATAACACATCCTTCATATTCATCGGCGTTCCCGAATCAAGCTTGTATGTGGCTTCTCCTATTCCCTTTATGGGATATTAATAGTCATCTCCTAGTGAAACTTTATGAGGGTAGTCCTTTTCTTCTACACTAGAGAGAGTCTTCTTTTGGCCTGTCATGTGCTTTGAAGCACCACTATCAATTAGACATGTGTCATTTCCCGGTGTCATGCACCCGAAGAGAGCGAAGAATAAAATATATTCTTCAATTTCTTCCATTGCTAACTTCTTGGGAGGTTATTCTTCTTCTTCTTCGGCTAAATGAGCATGATGTCTTTTGTTATTCCTCCTCGTATATTCTTCTTTTATTGTTGGACAATTTTTGGCAATGTGCCTTATCTTATCACAATGGTAACATTCATAAGAGGAGAAGTATTTATGCTTTTAATCTCCCTTTTTATTCCTTTGAAACTTCTTAGGAGGGTGAGACTTCTTATGATTTTCCTTCTTGAAATGATGTTTTATGTTTCTCCTTCTAGAATGAGTAGCTAGAGCATGGTCATCATCTCTAAGTAGTGCTTCTCGGTTTGCTACTATAGCTTCCTCTTGAACACATTATTCCCATAGGATTTCAAACTGTAGGCTTTCCTTCCTTGCAAAAAATGTTTGGATGCAAGAATCCCATGGTCTAGTAAGACCATTGAGAGGGGTAATTACTAATTCATATTCATCAATAATTTCTACAATTGCTTCAAGTTGTTCTTTGAATTTGAGAAACCCTCGTGAAATATTCTTGGATAGATTAACCCTTGATCATATTTGTACTTTTGAGTTGGTCTCTCAAATTCATCTTCCATATGATGTTTCTTCCTTCATACATTCTTGATAGGGCATCAAACATCTCCTTAGGTGTATCCTTGGAGGACATTTGAGGAATCAAGTGATCCTTGATAGAATCTGCTATGATCCTCTTGGTTATAATCATGTCCTTCTTGTACTTATCATTTGCTTCATCTTCTTCGAGCTCCAACACTACTTCCTTGATAAAATTTGCAAGATTGTTCTCTTCTAGAATGGGTCCAATTGTGTATTTCCAAGCATGAAATTTTACTATGCCTTCCAACTTGTCATCAAGCTTGGTTCTTGGATGCATATTGTCCCGGAGAATAGAAAATGACAAAAATTGAAATTTCTCAGAAATGAAGACTGAACTTACCAAAAGATGCGCTTGACTAAGGCGAGTATGCTAATTCAGTCAGCTTCTGAAGAATCCAAATTCTAACCTTTGAAACTGGACTTGCGAAATTCTAGACTGTAGTTTCTCATTCTGGTTCTGGATTTCTAGTTTTTCGGTTCCAAGTCAAACTAGGGTTTGAATTTTCAGAGGATATTCCCATTGAAAAAATTTGATTCGGGTGCCAAAATATGTGCTTAGGAGGGGCGCACATCCCAATGTCACTTGCACTAAAATATTCTTCGTTAGTAGGAAACCCTAATTTTCTTATCCAAAAAAGGAGAGAGATATTTACTTAGTGAAAGTTGCGCTTTTCAATCTAGATCTAATACCATGTTAAGTTTTATATGATGCTATATCTTAAGTCCTAACTTCATGAGCATTTAATACATTTTCACAATAACAACATAAAGAGAATCTTTGAAAGAAACACAATAACAAGGTACACAACAATTTATTTTGGGAAACCCAAAAGGGAAAAACCCAACAAAACCTCCTCAATAGAGATTACCAGAATGCAATTCCCAAATAACAAGGTCTCGTAAAAGAGAGAGAGAGAGAGAGAGAGAGAGAGAGAGAAAACTCTAACATAAGAGCCAAACCACCAAAGACACTTCTCCTCCTCCTTCTCCATCCTTCCTCTTTCTCTCTCTGGTGCAATACATGAGTGAGTGAGTGTGTACAAATGAGAGAGGGCATCTCCCTATTTATACTAATCACTTGCCTGACCTTTTAACCTAAATGGATTGACTTATCAAACTGAAAGGGCCAACCTACCTAGGAAAACTCAAAATAATATTTATATTAATCTTTACTGGGTACTATTGACCTGACTTACAATGAAGGATTTACCTCATGACTTTTATGTGACCTTTTACATTAATGACATCTCCCGAAGGAGGAATAATAATAATAATAATAATGTTAACTACAATTATTCTTCGAAGTTATATTAGTTCAACACTCCCCCTTAACAAGAAAGGTATTCTACTGACAACAACAACAACTAGTGTGGCTCTACACAACATCATCAAAATGAGGGAGGATGAGGCATCATCAACAACATCTTTTGGTACATTGTCTGGTACATTATTTGGTACATCTATAGATCATCAACAACATCTTTTGGTACATTGTCTAGTACGCATGTTGGAACTCAGGATAAAAAAATTTGTTCCCTTGTGTAGTGTACCCATGATAGACCTAGTGTAACATATAGGCAATGGTTTCCACCCTTCATGAAAATATTGCAGAGGAAATCTGACAAGAGTTTGTGTTACCATCAGAAAAGCCAAGCGTTACCATCGGAGAAGGAATATCAGTATGAAGAATGCGTAATATCATAGCGAATAAAGATATTAAGAACATGAAAGCATGTAAGGGAAACACCACAGTGATCTTAAACTCTAATGACTACAAAAGCAAGATGAGGGAACATCTAGCTTGCGGTAGTTATAGAAAGCTAGACGAGGACCCCAGAAAGAGAATCCTAAAGGAAGTTTCTAGTGCTATTATGAACTCTCACCTAGACAATGACACAAAGAAGAAATTGAACCCAAAGAACTCGGTTGTTCCTTGGATTTACAGTCTTTCGAAGACTGACATGGATAAAATGCCACTTCGTCTTATAGTTAACACAATAAATTCTCCCACATATAAGATGATTAAATACTTGGAAAATCAACTCCAAACGCTCCCAGGCGATCCACCGGGCAAGGAGCAGAGTCAACAATTAACTTTGCTCCTTTCCTGTTTAATGCAGGGAATCTGCAATCGAGATAAGGATAGCCCTCGTAGACAAGACTAGTTCATACATTAAAGATTCCATCACATATATTAATGAAATAAAGAATGAAAACTTGGGTAGCAATGACATACTACTAAGCTTTGATGTCATTTATCTATATATCAAGATCCCCATTAAGGAAGTGATTGATATCATTACGCACTTCACGAATGAGAGTACATCAAAACTAGCCGAAGTTTGCTTGGGGTCCACATTTCTTGTTTTCAAAAGGGAATTTCACAAACAAATTGAGGGAGTGGCAACGGGATCACAAGCCTCTCTCTAGTGGTCACCAATCTATACATGGAAATATTTTAGAGGCAAGATATAGAGTCTTTCCCACTCAAGCCTAAAAGATGGAAACATTTTGTGGATGACACCAAAGTGGTTTGGAAACATGGTGTAGACAACCTCAACAAGTTATTCTCCTATCTTAATAGTCAAAATAATAACATAAAATTTACTATGGACACTGAAGAAGGAGAAATCACTTCCCTTCCTCGATGTGTTGGTCTCAAATAAAGACGATGGATCAATTGCACACCAAGTTTATCACCAGAAAACACATACATACATGTATCTTCATGCTAGCTCTCAACACTTCCCTCCACAAAAAACTAGAGTGATTAACACCTTGGTAACAAGAGCTTCCATAATCTTAGATCTAGAGAATCTAGGAAAAGAAATCAAGCATTTATCACAAGTATTTAAAGAAAATGGATAAGATAAAAAACACTTCAATATCTCAAATGTTAAAAATCCAAATAAAAGGAGTAAAGAAAAAGAAAAAGAAAATAATGAGAGCAATAATGGTATAAGGTTTACCTAAATGTACGGAGTGGGCTAATCTCTCGACCATTTGCACCAGGCCCCACCTGTGTTCCATCCAGAGATACCGTCTCCGTTAGCCCAACTCCACTCTATCTTCGGCGTTCACAACATCTCCGCCTACGGGACCCAGCGCCGTCGAGAGCCTGATAGAATCTGAATCCCTTGACAAAATCCGAGTTCAACTACCCACGTCAACGTTCCCCTGCCAATCTCGATGTATGTTGTAAACAGTGCGCTCCCTTGTCGAAGTTGGAAGTCCGCCATCCCGCTTGTCGATCCCCTGGTATGATGTAAACAGTGCGAACTGTTGACCGGTATTCATTTGAAGTTTAGAGACCATATATTCAGTTCTTCATTTGAACTTCTTACAGAGACCATATATATTACTGTTGGTATTGAACTTCATTTGAACTTGTTGGTAATTGTCATCCCTATTAATTCTTGCACATGATCTAGGAACTAAGAATCAAAATCATCAAAGAATTATTAACAAATACTCATGAATTGGAAATAACTAGAATACCAAATAGGTTTCCTCTCTGTATATTATATAAACAATAAAGGATTACAATACCATGCATGAGCAATGGCTTAAATCAATGAAGAATTCGAATACCTAAGGGACAATTCGAATTCAATGAGTGAGTCTAGCTTAACTAACTCTTTGCCATGCAATCTCACTCAGTTAACCACTTGACCAAAACCCTAATTGACTCAGCAAACCCTAACTGAAGTTGGAGTGCAATAAATGACTGAATCTCAACTGAAGGAGATCAAACACATGTCATAGCAATCCAATCATCAAGTGCTAATACTGCATGACTCCAATAAACCCTAATGAGGTTAACTGAAGCTGAACTGACCATCAGAAGTTGGTGAAGGCACCTTGTTAACTCCAGTTCATTAAAATAATATTAAATAATCATTAAATAATATATTTAATGCATGGAGGCGCCTTAAATAACTGTAACTGATTGGTTGAACTGAAAGTAACCCCCAGTTAGCAATTAGGTGCATGAATGTCACACAGATCACCCCTGGAGTGTTCCAGTTAGCCTCCTTTACTGTAGGAAAGGCTAAGTTAGCCTCCTTGACTGTAGGTAGGCGTGGGAGTGACTGGGATGATGGTAATTAATGCTCCACTGATGTCAATTAAACCTAGGATAGTGGTTTAACTAGGCCAATTTGACCGAAGGAGTGAGTATGAAGGTAAATGTCTCCAACAGTCACTCACTGTCTTCCTCGCCTAAAGATATATTACTAGTCATTTCTATACTCAGTTCTAGATCAATTATAGGTTGAAATGGCAATATATATAACGATACTTACCCTTAGGAATACCTCTATGCATGTTTCTTCAATCTTTTTCAATGAAGTATTAAATATCTCAACTTGATCCAAATTAACTGATTATTTGCTTTGTTTTTCCTTCTTTACAACATCAACCACTTTTTATGCCTGTTAAAAATCCTTAAAAGCAAAAGATTTAATATGTGAGTGTGTTTTCCTTATATTTTTCCTTTAATCCTTTTTTTCTTCAAAGAAAGAACACATAACAACTGGATCTAACAGCTCTTATGTTTATTACAAAGATCCGATTCATCTAACAGGAACACTAATTTTTTTGGATAAGACAATCTAGTAAATTTCCCGTGGGTATAATAATCTAAACCTACCATTATCAGCAACTCGAAAAATTAAATAAAAACAACTTTGGACATACAATTTATTTAAATAGATCTCAAAATTGTAGAAGCTTCAGGAAGAATACGTGGTACAAAGGATTTCCATAGACATTGCGAGCACATAAATCTCGGATGCATTTTAAATTATTGTAATATTTTCACATGATTTAAGCAAAGACAGTGAGTGATGACTGAGTGCTATAATTGCAAAGACCATATATTCAGTTCTTCATTTGAACTTCAATTGTCTGTTTAGATAGGTGACCATATATTCAATTCTTCTGTATAACTGTGACTTCCAGGGTCTATATTTCCAACCATCCCATAAACTTACATGTCATGATGGAATTATATCGTTGGTTGACATGCCCTTCAGAACTGTTACACTATACCATACAGTGTGAATGAAATCCTTTATTTCACTGGTTAAAGAATGCTCACTGAACGAGGAAGCTCAAGTTATAGATTATATTCATATGATTCTTCTGGGAACCAATGAAAGTTTCCTCCATAATATGCTAGATTCTTCTTTTCTTTAAAAATATCTTTTCACAATTACTTTTCAACTCTCAAATCCATTAAAAATCCAAAATACATTTATTTCTAAATCACACTAAAAACCCTCATTGTTTTCTATTTTCTAAATTATACTCAAAATTCCATTTTTCCCAATCTGAACTGAATTAAAAACCAGTCTATTATTTCTTAACTTAAAAACCATTTTCCATAGTACTTTCATTTTTGGAAGATCCAAAAACACAGCTTGGATCCAAAGAGACTGGATGTACTTCAATATGTGAGAGCCTAAATTAATTAAACCCATTTTTTGTTTCAAGAAAAGACATTTTTTTAATTTATTCCATTTCTAAAATCAATTACATACCCAATTTTACTTTTAAAAACACTTAAAGACACATTTTCATCCACACTAAACCTCATTTTCATATACCAGATTTTGTAGAAAATGGGACTGTATTTGGTACATTATGCATGGACATGGGTTGCTTCATGTGATTTTGCTTTTTGTTTTTGTTTCTTATGTTTGTTTTGTGTTTTTGTTTCTGAAAGGGAAGTGTTATACAGAGATGTTCCATGAGTAAAATTGAACATGACATATTAATAACCTGCTTTCAATGACTCAACAGATCACCATTGACGGCCTAAAAACTTCACCTTCGAGTTAAAAATCCTTTGCTCCAAACCCTAGTTGCTTCGACTAGCAGTTTCTATTTATTACATATGCCGTATCCATCTTGCAGAGTTCCATCCATGGATGCTTTGCTCCCATAAACAAACAACCAACAATGTATTTTCAATAAATCCTACTTGTCATTCCACTCATACTCATTCCCTGTAATCACCAACTCCTCCTCACTACCCCACATGCCTTTGATTGGCCCATAAAATAATTGCATTCGGGTGGGTGCCCTCTAGAGTGTGAGTGGAGGTGAAAAAATTTCAATGGCTAAATAGGAGCAGTCTATGTTGATGTATTTGTAACTTCAAAATGTATTCACCTATGTATCTTATGTCTTGTACCCCGATGTTTATTCTAGGATGTGCCTGTAATGTAATTGAGTCATGTCATACCCCGATTTTCCGAACGAGAGGATCTACAATGTAAACAAGTCATGTCAAGTCATTGTGGGTAACCCTCCTATTGTTCAAGGGTTAAAGTGCCTGCAGTTCCAGGGCACTAGGGTTATTAGACTCACCTAGTGAAGTCGGCCCTAGTTGGGTTTAGTCAAGTCGAGAATTAGTATAAATAAAGAGCTAGCCTCTCTATTTATCACACACTCACCCACACTCAGTTGTAGCGCATAGCTGAGGAAGAAGAAGACACTGGGCCTAGGAAGAAAGAGGGTGTTGTTGTCGGGAGATCATCTTACTATTTTGGGGTTTTACTTTTGGTGTTGATTCTATCTCTGAAGAAGTTGCGGGGTTTTCTCCATTTATGGTTTCCCCAAGGAAAAACATTGTGTTCATTGTTTCTTGTGTTTGATTGTTGTGCTTGTTATTCTCTCAGTTAAAGATCCTAATAATGATAGCTTAATGTTAAAAATCTAACATGGTATCCGAAGAAGACACTGTACAGTTGCGGGAACTAGGGCTTCCTACTTTGTGGATCTCTCTCCACATATTTTCAGCAAAAGAAGGTTGGTTTAACTCTCCTCCTTAGGGTGAATCTTTCTGTCGAAGCAGAATCCAATTCTGAGGTTTTTTAGTTTTGGACCTGACACTCATTAGAGAGAATTTGAGGTCAAAAATGGGCCTCAAAAGGACCAAAATGTACTATAAAAATCAACCAATTACATTAT
>LPNX011059431.1:353320-379504 GCA_001517045.1 Pseudotsuga menziesii | reverse complement strand
GAAAATCCCACTAAAAAGCCTCCAAAAGGCCTAAAATGCCTCCAAAAGGCCATAAAACCATCTAAAAAGGCTCCAGAAGGCCTAAAATGCCTCCAAAAGGTAAAAAAAACCCCTTTTTCCTCCAAAAATAACCAAAATTCCTCTAAAAATAGCAAAAATCCCCAAAAGGGAAGAAAAGGAATAAAAATAATGAGGAAAAAGGAGGAAAACCCTAAAAACAACAAAAACCCTAAACAAGCTGCCCTAAACCACATGGTTTCCAAAAACCATGGGCAAGCACTCCACCACTAAAAAACTATAAATAAGTGATGGAGACCCCTCATTTCACATCCACAGTCAAAAAGCATCCTACCTCTGCCGAAATCATTCTCGAAACCCTAGCTTACCACCAAGCTATTTCCATCACCGAGAACCCTTTTGGCCCATTTCCACCACCAGAATAGGAAAGGAAGCAGCTCAGAGCTCGGAGCCACCGACATCGGACCAGCGCAACGGACTCCACCAACCTCTTCACCAGAGGTAACATAAATACAAAAAAACCTTTATCCATTTTCTTGTTGTTTTTACTTTCTGTTATTTACTTTTTCTGTTTTAGTTTAGTTTATTTTCATTTGCATTAATCGAACTGCTACTAAGGAATCCAGATTCCTTAGTAGGTGCTCATTAGCACAAGCTAGGGTGAAAACCCTAGCTACACCACCTTCTCTATGTCTGGATAACAATACACCACAATATACTTGTCGATAGTCAAGCCACCTCCTAGCCCACCATGGGAACGAAAGTTCACCACTTCTCCTCGTCTAGAAAGCCCAGTAATGAAGTATATGTCCTCCACCTCTATGGTGAGGGATATCCCATCTATATGGAAGGACTTTGAGTTTGGATCCTAGTAATCCACCAGCATCTGTAATAGTCTTGGTTTGGCCCTCAAACCACCAAGACAACAAAACTTGTAGAGTCTGCATGCACGTAGAGCTTGTTGAGCCATTAAGTCGGCCCTTACTGCTTCCTCTACTTCACCATGTTCATGCTCTTTCCACTCTAGGACCATCCTACACAAGAAATTTCAAATTTTCCCATTAGTTTATTGAAAAAACCATATGCGCGGCCTCATATGCGACTGTTTTCATAATAGCCGCATATGTACATGTGTTCGAGGCCATTTTCCGTGTATATCGAGCCCTATACATGGAAAAAACCTCAATTTCCACGTGGGCTGCAAATCCCATTTTGGGTTGTCCTAGAAAACTTATTTGACCATGGAAATTCACAAAAATTATATCAACATGAAAGAGGAGAGCATGAGTAAATACCTAGAAGAAACGGTAGTGGATTCCACCGGCTGGATCTCCTGGAATTCACTGTTGAAAATCAGAGCTCAAATGGGTAAAAGTTTCAAATGATTTAAAATGTTTTGAATTTTTTACTATTTATAGAAAATGTTCAAATATTTGAAAATTTTTACCCCCTTTTCTATAGTTTTGACATTTTCTAACCATTTTTTACCGTTTTTGACATAATTCATGTTGTAGAGGACCTTTTTCAGTGTCATTTCAGCCATTGGATTGACCCGTTTGTGCCAATCTTAGGTATCATGTCTAAACTGGCATATAGGTTATGTTTCATCACCATTTGCATTTTGCATGACCTTATGACCATATCACCATGACCTTAGGTACGAACCCACTCTGTTATGTCATGGAACCTTCTTGCTGTTTTAGAAGTGGCATGATATGAGTGGTAGAGCTTCACCTTACATGGATACCCTAGTTAGCACCTTATTTGCATTTGGTGCCCATGCTGATGTTTTCTCTTTTAGGGTGTGGGAGTCCATTGTATAGTACTGTGATGACATTTCGCAGGAGCCTCATATTCCTCTTGATCTTATGCTAGCCTATTTCCCTCAGGACTCCCTCATATCAAGTTGTGAATGCATTATCATGAGCTTTTCCGGCCTTATTGAGCTTTATGCCGTCTCCCCTAACATTGTGTTTCAGCCATATAGCCTGAGCTTGTCTCATCTCTAGCCATGCAGAGCCATCTGTTATATCCTTCGCAGCTTGATTCCCTTTTTATCGGGAGGGGATTTTCCCCCGAGTGTCGATATCCTACACATGTATCCTTGCATTGAGCATAGGTATGTTCCACTGCTTGGAACTAGTTTGTTTTCCCTTATGACACTTGTCTCCTCCTATTTTGTAGCTATAAAGCTATTTTATTCTTTTTTCAAGCTTTTTAAATAACTGAAAAAGTCCAAAAAAAATAAAAAAACCAAAAATCCAGACAAGGAAAGATGTTATCTATGGCAGCTGTCGAGTCATGTCACCTTCGAATAGAGCATTGTATATCACATCCAGTGGTTGGGTTATCATTTGAATTTAGGAGCTGTACTCATTTATCTGAGTTTATCTCCACTGACTGGTTAAGCTTACAGTCCCGATGGAGCCTCTGTTGATGTCTCCTATGTCGTAGAGAGGTACTAGTTTGTATATCGATTCTATGCTACCTTGATTCAGTCACCATACACCGTTATGCTCTTGTTTGAAGGAAGTTGAAACCTGTGTCGGCCATTCCTTAGTTATCTTGACTTTGCATGTCACCCATTCCCGGTACAGTTACTAGTTCGTGCACCTTATGATCGAGTCCTTCCACATTATACAACTTTGCTGAGTACCTTGTGTTGGATGATGGGGGATGCCTTAATTCCCTCCTTCCAGCGGATTTCATCTCACCGACTTTAGATCATTTATTCTGGGATTGGAATCTAGAGTCATTTTTAGTGCCTTGAGACTTACAATCATCAATGGTAGGTTCTCTCGCCATCAATAGTATTTGGGAATACATCAATGTCCCCTGATCGATGGATCCTCTCAAGTGTTCGACCTCAACACATTTATTCACACTTGTTAGTTTGCACTCTAGTACCTTGATTCCCATTTTCATTATCGATGGGTGATCTCACGTCTGTTAACGGTATACATTAATGACCGGTAATCAGACGATGGACTAGTATGTTCGACCTCGACACCTTTATTCTCATAGTAGGACATGTACTCGTAGTGGTTTGTGTAGAAGACTTTCCAGATTGCTGGCATCTCTTATATGCTACCTCCTTGATCGTGCCAGTGTTCATGAGATTTCATCTCTCGTGACTTGATTCCAGTATATGTCAGATATTTCCTACCACTATAAAGATCTTGATTTGTTATATATCTTCAGCCATTATGGAGATCATGGTCCTTTGTATATCTTCATTATGGAGATTCTGATTTATGTATATTGTACGTGGCGATGACCACTTATGTGATATCTTATATCATGCCTATTCATGGCCATTGTACTCTTATGTATCTGGGACTACTATATGTATTTGCAGTTATGTGCAGAGTTGTATTATTGTACTATGCTGATTGGGTGTCTGGTCTTCCATTTGGGATCCTTCATCACTCCACTTCTGGGATGGACTTATAATGTATTTCGGCCATCGTATGACCCCTCTGACCTCACACATTAGGGGGCATCTGTTATAGCTGATTTCACCACTACAGGTGAATCACACTTTGTATGGCCTTTCCTTCTCCCGCTGCAGACTCCTTAGACCCCATGGACCATTTTTTGTCCTTTGATGTTTCCTTTATCATCCCTAAAAACATGTGAAAAATGATACACATGACTTTTAAACCTATAAGCGTGTATATACGCGGGTTTGACCACTAAAACCACATACATCAGGATGTGTACAAAATCCAAATCCTTTTGGAGTTTTCCTTGACATGGATATGACTCATCTAACTCCTGGCCTTCCTTATGCCTTAAGAATGCTCAGATTCGACTTTTCATTACCCCTTTGAAAAACTATATAAGGAACCCCTTGGTACATTGAAGGCATAAGAGAGAATTGAGAGCAAAGAAACTATAGTCCATTGTTGACGGAACTTATGCTTGGGTCTGCATCCCTTTGTCCCTTGGAGCACTAGTGTGTTCTTCCCAAGCTTTCCTTTTGTTTATGAGCTTTCTATCGAGAGATGGAGGATTGAGGTGGTGGAGGCCCAAGTGGGGAATTCAGTTTCTCTGGTTCTCAGATGTGCCGTCAGAGGTTGTATCTTGTAATCTCTGATTTATATTAATAGAAATATATTTTCCTGTCCAATAATGTGTGTTTGAATGAATATTTTATCCATGGGATTATGTCAAATGCTTATACATTATTGATTATATATGCTAGAATATATCTAACACCATGATATATAGAATGCTTGTATTGTTTACTTGTTGTTGAGGAAGTAATCTATCAATTCAAGATAAAGATTGGAAAGCTCAATGGGGATCTACTTCAACCATCCGGAATAAGGTACAAGGTCTGATCCTTTAATGTTAGACATTTAATTTCCATTGCATATTGGAAAGGATTGATTTCTGGAGTCAAGCTATCTGTTGTGGTACCCCAAGCCATAGGAATTTCTCTTCGTAGCACCAGCTGCATGAATGGTCCTTGATTCCCACTTTGGTATTATAGGGATGTTAGGATATGCAATTAATTCATCATTATTAGACATATCAGAATCCACAAATTCATTATTCTGTTCACTTACAATCAATGGTTGTGGTGGTGAAGTGGACTCTCCAACTTCAACTGCTACTAAAGGCTCTTCTTCGACCTGAACACTTCTTTCAACAAAAGCTTTGTTAATGCTCAAGTTGATAAGCTTGTACCCTTTTGAATCTTCAAAATACCCAAAAAATAGGCACTCTTAGCTTTGGGGTTGCAAATGCTTCCTCTTTTCAGTGGGAATTCTATCCCAAGCCTTTAAGCCAAAAATCCTGAAATGGGTCACACCTGGCTTGTGCCCACTCCAAGATTCAAAGGGAGTCATACCATCAAGCTGTTTATGTGGCACCCTATTATGGATATAGGATGCATATGTTATAGCCTCGGCCCAAAACTTTGGTGGAAAATGTTTATCCTCCATCATGCAAGTTGCCATCTCCTTCAATGATATGTTCTTTCTCTCAGCAACACCATTTTGTTGTGGTGTGTAAGGAATAGAATGCTGCATATGGATACCTGCATCTTTGCAGTACTTGATGAACTCAGACTTGACATACTCACCACCATTGTCAGATCTAAGGATCTTGAGTTTCCTCCTAGACTGGTTTTCAACCAAGGCTCTAAAGACTTTGAAGAGGTCCAAAACTTCAGGCTTATGCTTTAGGAAGTGTTGGAGGATCTTGTCGGTGAGCTGACTAATTGGATATTAGGTCAGCTATGTAAGGTCATTTCGGTTGAGCGAACCAATAGGTAGTTATATGTAACAATTTGTAAATCATATATATTAGGCTGTTGACCCATATGAGAACTTAGTTCAGTTCTATGTATGTATGTACCCTCATGTTCTAATATAATATGTTATTTCCCATACCTATGTTCTTGTCCCTTGTGTTTGTTATGTCTACATGATTCAATGTGTATTATTGGTAACCCTCTATGATCTATCAGATTACAACATTGGTTCTGTTGCTGGTAGTACATATCTAAACGTAATGACTATAAGCAAATGATATCAGAATAAGAGATTTAGAACTGGTGGGAGCGTAAGATAGCAAATTATTTGCAAAATTATGCGAGGAGAAACATATTAACCATTGCTCAGGAGAAGGAGAAATTCTTCACTAAAACACATGAGAAGTTTGTAGAATCGGTACCCTAGCTTTTGAAAAAACTTCTGGATGAAAAAACCGAAAGAAACTAAGGACCAAGAGCTTCTGGAGAAACTGATTCGAGGGGGATGAACAAAGCTGTCAGAGTGGTTTGAAAAGATCACAGACAAATTCTGCAAGGAACAAGCCATAGAAGAAAGAATTTTTGTTGAAGCCATTCAGAAAAGATTCTATACAGACCTTATCGAGTAGTTATTATGCTCCTTACTTACCCTGCTATTCAAGTTCCTAATAGAAAAAAGAGTGGGTCATATTGTAGAACCTCGTCCATCACTACACGAACAACCACCAAATTCTAACTGGGTGGAGAAATAGAAAAAGTAGGAAAAATTCATTGCTGAAAGGGAGTGGGAGTATTTCCTAAGCAAGTAGATAGAACTATCTGAGATTTCTAAAGAATCGGGTAGGCTATGGGGGGGTAGTTGGTCATATGTCGGGGTAAAGTGAAGAGGATTCTAGTCGACTGAAGGAGATACCATCACTAGCAATGAAAATTCAACCTAAAAAGGAAATCGAATGAATAGTGACACACAAAGGTATGGTGGATTTACAAAAAGTAGAAAGAGAGAAGAGGCTGAAAAGAAAGGAAGAGAGAAGAGAATGGGCTATAGCACTGCAAAGAGGAATGACTACTAGGGTGACAGATCAGGAAAGAAATCTACTAGAGTCGGGTCATGACCGACAGGAAGAAGGCGTGGATGAAGAAGCATCACCCATGGAAGAGGACTTGTGGACAGAGTAGTGTGAATCTCACTGAATAGAAATTCCCCAAGAGATAAGACCTATGTCTCCAATGAATACAAGTATTAGGATACAAGCCATTGTTGAAGAAGACCTAAGACTAAGAGCTGGTGAGTTTGGTATATGGAGATGACTAGACGATGAGGTAAATGATGATAATTATCTAGTAATCCATCGACCAGAGGAAGGAAACTGGGTAACACTTCAGGAGTACCCTTCCAACCAAAGTATCCACTTAATTTACCCGACACATGAAGGAGCACCCCCCTGCCAAACATAGCTTTGCAAAATACAGAACAGTCAGACTTGCAGACAAATCATTGCAGTTGGACATCGACATGAGAGGTCAACCTGAACCAACTTCTTGTCAGAGAAGAAAAAACAAACAAAACGACCGACAGGAACGAAAGTTTCATCGAGAACAGCTCTGCACAACACAACAAACAAAACATCCCACTACCCTCACCACCGCCACCTCCTGGAGGAGACACCAATAGCGATACCGACATGGGTCACAGATCAGCACATATCTCTCTATATAAGGGTGATGAAGATCCTAGATGACATTGATTCATCTGTGAGTCAACATGGGAGGCAAATCAAGTTACAGCTGAAGATAGATAGATGGCACAGTTTTTCGGTGTTTTGAGGAAAAGAGTACGAATTTGGTACATGACCTATATCGAGAGAACTCCCCAAGCATCTAAAGCAGAAACTAAAGCACAATTCTTGTCTTTCTTAAAAATTCCATACACAAAACATCCGGCAACCAAAAAGTTGATAACAACATCTCAAAAGCGAGTAGCGTCTATCTGAGAATATGACAAATTATGGAAAGACCTCCTTAGCCAACTGGACTATGTAATTGATGAACAACTATTAATTTAGTGGTTTCTTGCAGGTCTATCATAGAAAATCTGGCAACACATAAGCTTGGAGACTTTTAAAACATATGAAGGTGCGCTTACCAAAGCTCTGCAAGTAGAGATGGATGAAGATTTCCCAACATATCCCACCGATACTAGACTAGAAGAATATCTAGAAATCATGCATAAATCATTGAAAGAGCTGAGCATCAAAAATTAGGATGTTTGGTGCACAAAATGCTCAATGTCTAGACACACTAAAGATAATTGTCGGCAAGACATAAGCCAACATGACGTTCGATTTGTTCAGACAAAATGCTTCTACAACATCTACCAAGAACATGGAGAACACACAACGAAAGATTTCCCCTATAACATGAAAAATGGCAAAGCATCTTGGTGTGCAATCTGTGAAGTAAAAATTCACACAACGACCGACTTCCATCTAAATTTAAAAAATTGACAGAACTACCAGTCAGTCTACCATACGAACACAGTCGCGCAAAATCAACGATAAAAAACAAGATAAATAATCAAAGATATGAAGGTCGTCGATATGAGCACTAGTTCGACAACCATTGTGGAGGATATGGAGGTCGAGGTCAATTCTCTAGAAATTGCGACAATCGACCACGTCGACCCATCCAATGCTTTACATGCTACAAAGAAGGTCATCGATATGCAGACTTCCCATACAAGGACAGAACCAATTTAAAGTTTTGTACTAGCTGTGGTGTAGGCGATCACTCATTAGAGGATTTTCCTACCATGCTTGACAAAATCAATAAAAAGAAAAATGTCAATGTCTTGTTGTGCATCCAAAAACATGATGTAATCAATACAAAGAAACTACATATAGTAACACGACAAGGGACAAAAATTGGGAGTGATAACCCACATATAAGCAAAATAAAAGGAAAGAACAATTATCCTAACCCAGCTAAACAAAAACAATTGTATAATGACGCAATGAATATATTTAAAGAATTTTCTAGACAAGAGGAAGCTGATGACAGTCAACAAAACATAGTTAAAGAATTAATACGTTTAGTACAAGATGATAAAGTGGTTTATCAATTTATTGACTTATTGTATAATATGAAGCATATTAATAATACAGAAAAATAAACCAAAAACATATGCAGTCTAAACCAAAAAGACAAGAGTGATGCTGACCCACTTCTCGACCTAGAAATCGAAGGATACCATGTTCGACAAGTTGTACTTGACTTCAGTTCGCAAGTAAATATTATGACTCGTGACACTTGGGAATAGTTGGGTAGACCTCGACTACATGATTCAGGAATATACCTCAAGTTAGCAGACCAAGGTCTAATCAAACCTATCGGAGTTTAAAGAAATGTTGATATGACAATAAAAGGAATATCGACCAAAGTCGACTTTGAAATTACTGACCCTAAGGAAGGATCCAGTTCCTTCCTAGCTTTAGTAGGTCAACCTTGGGGAGGAAAATTGAAAGCATCAATATCTTTAGACAAAGAAATGATAAAACTAAAAGGGAATAGATAGAAAGTCATAGTACCTATCCACCCATCCCAAGGAGAACCTTGGACAGAACCTATTGATGAAGAAGTCGACATCTGACAACTATATCAAATACAAAATAATGAAGACTACACAGAACCCACTGTCTATGGCAAGATTCACTTAGGAAATCAAGATTCAATAGGATACAAATCAGACGCAGAATTATATGATTGGGAAGTCAAAAACTATGAGACATAAGCAAGAGGTTGCTGGACCATTCAGATAGTACAGAATAAACTAGTCCAACAATGGTTATTGGTTTCCATCACCCCAAAAATATTCGAAAATAAAAGCAGGGAATATCCTACGTTAAATCCAACAAATGTAAGCATCAGACAGATCCCAAGGTATAAGGAAAGGGAATCACTAGTTATGCATATAGAACAAGTATCTAAAAACATTGGTGAACATGGCCGACTACAAAGCTTAGTAGAAACCTTTACAAGACAAGTTGCTAGATGGTGTGATACCCATCAATCAAGATTGCAGACATGGACAACAGTGTCGATTTACTTTGTAGAAATATTTAGAGTAAAGAGGTTAACCAAGCAAGAACAAATACCTATGTTCATCCAAGAGAAAAACCTAGAGGAACACATAAGAACATGCGAAAGAGAGTGGAAAAGACTTGGATATAAATACGAGCGTACATGGCCACACTTGTTTCTATCGACGCTAGCTGACTAACCAAACAAATGGTACAAAATGGAAGACAAATGGGGTGAAACATTTCAATGGAACAAAATTAGAGAGAACTTCATTAAACACTTCAGATTTATACTACATAATGAAAATTTAGTCAAAACTGCAAAACAAATAAAAGAATTTATAGAACCGACCGGGAACAACACTCTGATACAAAACTATGATAGACCGAAAATACCATGTAATAACATACAAACCAATATAATACCATAGTTGACAAGACTGCAAATGGAAAATGAAAATCTAAAAGGGAAAAGCTTTCGATGGAAATCATACCATTTAGAAACAACAAAACCAATTCGCATAGTACTTAAAGTTGAGACAGCCGACAAAGAAGATACGGACTGAATGAATGCAACACAATTTCCTGCTACATTCTCACAATTCAAAGAAGGGATTCGACCGATCAATGAAGCTAAAGCACCAAAATGGTTAGATACCAAAGTTAAAACTAAAGAGCTTGACATATCAAATGATGATCGACCAAAAATGGAAAAAATTGGCGATTACTGGAGCCAAGAACAAACAACCGAAATAGTAAACTTACAAAAATAATTCCAGGACGTATTCACTAGAGACTACAAAGATCTCAAAGGTCTAGTCCATGAAATGGGAGAAATGAAGATTGACATTAAACATGATGCCCGACCTGTAAAGAAGAGGCCATACAAATTAGCTCATAAATACAAAGAGATAGTTAAGAAAGATATCGACAATATGCATGCAGTAGTAATTATCTCCCCTATCAAAAAATCGAAATGGGTAATCCCAATGGTCATACAACCAAAGAAACATGACTCGACAAAACTAAGGATCTGTGTTGACTTTAGAGAATTAAACAAAGTCACCTTAATAGACCCATTCCCAACACCATATGCAGATGAAATCCTAAATGAAGTTGTAGGACATGAATGTTACTTGTTTACAGATGGATTCTCAGGTTACAACCAAGTACCAATAGCCAAAGAAGACCAAAAAAGATGTCATTCGTATGTGAATTTGGCTTATTTGCCTACATAGTTATGCCTTTTGGTCTAAAAAACTCACCTGCAATATTTTCGAGAATTGTTGTCAAAAAATTTCAAGAATATATCTACAAAACAATGGCAATGTATTTCGATGATTAGATGATATACTCTATGTTGAAATATCATTGCAAATGGCTAAGGCACATGTTGGAATGATGCTGACAAATCCAGCTATCTCTGAAAAAAAGGAAATGCATATTCCTAACTCCCATAGGGATACTATTAGGGCACATTGTATGCAAAGAAGGCATCAAGGTCGACTTTGCAAAGATAAATATTATCTTCGATTTGAAACCTCCAGTGAACCCAAAACAAGTCAGGGTGCTACTTGGACACACAGGATATTACAGAAAATTTATGAGATACTTCTCAGATATGACCTATCCACTGGAAGAACCGTTAAGAGAAGATCAGGAGTTCGTCTAGACAGATAAATGTAACATATCATTTGAAACACTAAAAAGGAAACTAGTAGAGGCACCTATCCTTAGATTCTTAAATTGGTCGATCAAATTTCACGTACATATCAACGCATCAGGCCTAGCAATATGTACGACCTTAGCACAACTAGGGGATGATGGAATGGATTACCCTATAGTTTATAGCGGCAGAAAAATAAACAAGGTAGAAAGAAAGTATTCGACAATAGAGAGTGAAGCATTAGGAATGGTTTTTTCACTGCAGAAGTATCGACATTACCTACTAGCCAACCCTTTCATCTTCTATGCTGACCACCAATCATTGAAATACCTTGTAAACAAACCCTTACACCATGGGAGGATTTGTCGATGGCTACTACTATATCAAGAATTTTATTTCGAAGTCGTTGTTAGACAAATAAAATTAAATGTCGGACCCGACCACTTGTCGAGAATCGACACGGGAGAAGAGCTGACAGGATTCGAAGATGACCTACTAGATGCACACTTATTTCAAATAGAAGTAGTCCCAATAGAATTAGAGGAAACAACTCAATTCTTAGAAAATGGTCAAGCACCAGAGGTCATGAGCACGAAAAAGAAACAAGTCTTAGTTATGAAGGCTGCTCCATACAGCCTCATAAATGCATTTTTATATAAAATGTGCTTGGACGACATCCTCAGATGATGTGTATTAGAACACAAAAGAGATAATATTATGTATGAAGCACACTATGGACCGGTAGGAGGAAATTTTCAAGCAGATACAACTGCCAAGGAAATCCAACAGTCAAAGCTAAGGTGGCCGACACTATACAAGGATTGCAAAAATTTTGTTAGCTAGTGCGACAGATGTCAACGAATGGGTCGACTGCTTCCTAGTACATAAATGCCCTTGATATTAGTAAACCCAAGTTTGACATTTGAAATTTGGGACATCGACTTCATAGGACCATTCCCAATACCAAGAAAAATATCTAGTGCAAGATACATAATAACCGTAGTGGAATATGTAACCAAGTGGGTAGAAGCAGATCCTGTTGACACATGTTCCAGTGAGATAGCTTCTAAATTTATCTACAAAAATATAATTACCAGATTTGGATGCCCAATAATCCTAATCAGTGACCAAGGTTCACACTTTATTAACAAAACCATCAAAGCACTAACAAACCATTTCAAAATTGACCACCGACGTAGTACATATTATCACCCTCAGTCGAATGGAGTAATAGAAGCATTCAACAAAACATTAACAAGGGGCTTAACAAAAATATACAACACCAATAAGGATGATTGAGACAAAAATATCCCTGCAATGTTTGACCGACCAAACACCGTTCCGACTAGTCTATGGCCAAGAAGTGATTGTTCCACTATATTTTTTATAGAAAACACCTATCATAGCATATATTTTACATGTCGATGTCGAAGAAGGCTAGAAGGACCAACTGATGCAATTAAGCAAGCTAGAAGAGCACCGACTGCTCACCTTACAACACCAAGAAATCCAAAAATAGCAACAGAAGGCTTGGCATGATCGCAATATCAAAAACAAAAATTTGTCGATAGGGGGCCTCGCCTTACTATACAATAGTAGAGTAAAAAAAAAACCCAAAAAGTTACACAGAGAATGGATGGGACCTTACATTGTTGAAGAAATTCATGCCAACGGATCAGTCCAACTAAGGACATTACAAGGCATAATATTTCAGAAACTTGCTAATGGTGCCCGACTAAAACGATACAAAAATTAAGCAAGTTCAAAAAAAAAAGAAAAAAAGAGACATACATATAGCGACCATAACTGTCAGAAAAAAAAAAACTATAAAAATCTAAAAATACTAAAAACAACAAAACAAACCCAACACCTATAAAACATAATGACAGGAAACTTCGAAAGATATAATAACCAACACTTCGACAACCGACACCAACCCCATCAACATATTTCCATCCACCACTCGCACAATTGACATCGACCGACGACCTCGAAGGTCAAATCACGCCTTCATGACTATGGATAGAAGGAGCGCCAAAATCAAATCACAATTAGCACAAAATCCAGAGACTGTTCTGGACCATCACTTCCACCATTAATACATCCATCGACAAAAACGTCACCGCTCCACCTATAAATATCAAACCAGAAAAAGATCATTTATCGTATTTTGAAGAGATAGAAAAACCGAGTAGTCAAAAATTTGAGAGCCAAGATCCTGTACGAAAAATCGACTAATAGACCAACAAGATGGCCCTGAAGCAAACCAGAGCCGTTGCTGCAAAAAAAAAAAGAACTGCAATCCACTGAAACCCCACTAATGAGAGGATTAAGAAATATAAAAAATGCCAAGGTATAGGAAACCTCGTGGACCAAAACCTAGGCAGAAATCAAAGAATGGGATTACCAGGACAAGAAAATAACACCAGAAGCAAAAAAGATAAGCTATAGCACCATCACTACATGAACACACCGTTCATGGCAAGCTTTGGAGGAACAAAAGAAACAACAATGAAATTTATCGTTAGTTGGTATCACAATGGTAAATTTTACTTTGACCGACCGGTAGAAATATCTAGGGAATTAATATACAAACTTACCGGTCTCTCAAATCAGTGTGACCCTGTCCCTATTGGTATAAAAGAAGTACTGGTAGAATGACTAACTGGAACACCAAAAGGGAAGAACTCAAAAGGGCTAATGATCAGTCAAATACAAGCCCGGATGCCACAAATCATGGTGAAAATCATAGCAACATGACTCACTCCTATAGGTCAAGGGAGTGATCTAAATCTAGACATGCTAGAAGCAGTCAACACAATAACAACTACAAGAAAAATTTACCATTGGGCTTAGCATGTTGCCGACATGCTCAAGAGTATATGTGAGAAATGTCAGGAGTCGGACAGGATTATAAGATTCCCATCTATGATACTCTAGATAGAAATGTACCACTTGTGCCCAGTCGAGGAAAATCAGTTCTTGGAACCACACAAGAACCACATGTGGAGGTTAAGTTCATTTTCACATAATGGAACACTGAAATAATTGGAAAATGGTAAAGTAATGCTGGAAAATTGGTTCCAAAACCTAAAAATCCAGACAACTAGATGGAGGGTGTCTCAGAACATCCAAAGAAGTCTACTGAAAGGAGCACCTATTCAACTCGAGCTTGACCACACAATAGTCTGGTACATGCAAGGGGAAAAATAAATAGTGAAACCTCTCGACTACTACCCAATAGTCGAAGAGATTTTTTGAGAGCTAGGTCGACAGTCCAATACAAAGTTATTAATACCAGAAAAAGCCAAAGAAATAAAACAACCAATTGAGGAACCATTGATAGACCAAGAAAAAGAGGAGGACTGCGAACTTTGATTACATATAAGTACCGTCATGTCAAACGATATACTGGCATAGGACACCAACAAATTGCAAATAACAACCATACCACCACCGACCCAAAGGGGAAGTACACCAACTAAGCAACATGTAACTAAACCAGCATAGAAAAGTATCAGTACGACCAACCGACAAGAGAGAGAAGAAGAACTAGAAGAAGATATCAAATCTGATAATCCAGAATATGCTATGAAAAGAGAAAACTTAAGGAAAATAGCAAAGGAAGTAGCAGACTCAAGGAAGAGGAAGGAAAAAGGGAAAAAGGGAAAGGGAAGCGCAAGCTTATCCTTTCAGAGTCATAAGATGAAGAAGAATTGTTGGTGACTGCTGTTGACATCATAGAAGACGTAACAACAAACAAAGTTTCGATCGAAACACAATTCATACGGTTCATCGACACAGGAGCAAAGCAAGGACGACCGAAAAAGGTAAAAACTGCAACCACTTCAATTGATGAGAACATTGTTGATTTAGTTTCTACACCACCACACCCATCTCCAACCCAGATTACACAGGAAGACACCCCACAAATACCCACCATAATCCTAATCAACATTTGTAAGAACGCTATGTCGGAGACATTGAAAGAATGGTTCGACCAGGACAGTGATTTCCAGGCATACATTGAAAAATTACCTGAACTACTCACCTCTATCTAGAAGATTACCACCAAATTTAAACTGATTGAAGCTAGTGCACCACGCCAGATCCTCTCTTAGCAAAATGGGAAAATACCCCAGAAACCAAGATCTGTGGGAATTATCAAGTCCACATTTTTTAGGAACCCTGACAATACATCTCAAATTGTCACAAGTCACACTTCATCCATTATCCCTTTCGACATCCAACACCCTACCCTATCCAATGAACCAGCAAGAGATGTGGAGGAAGATAACCTAGAATATATCAACCGGGCGATCGACAACCTATTCTCTAATGACCCAGACGATTCACCACCTGAATTCAAAGACCCAACATCGACTGGCAATATCCCTACTACAGTAATTACACCAGACCATTCACCATCTCCACCACCACTTCCCAATCCAGAACCCTTCCCAAACCCAGAACCATCTATGTTGAATCCTCCAAATACACACCGAGCTTCAGGTTCCACCAAATAAAGTCAACCAAAAGTTCCACCGACCATTGAAGATCAACATCCAGAAAATCAACCACAGGAGAATCTACCACTTGCATATGCATAGGCACAACAATAGACATAACTGCATAAACATAAAAGAAAAAGAGACAAAAATAAGAAAGAACACCACAAAGAATCAAATTTGAAAATGGTCCACCTTAGTCAACTTGGATCTGCTACTGCAGTCAACACAACAAAGCTAAGAGATGGAGATTTAGAACAACTCTTAGAAAATCTGGTCATTGAGGCTAAAACAAGAAGCCAGACTAGACAATAGCAGCTCGACGACAGTAAGAATGAACAAGTCGAGTTTCTATCAAAATAGAGAAAATTAGTTCAAACCATAATACCAAGACCTCTAGAGGCCGACACCAACAAGTCGCTTGAAAAGGCATACCAGCTATTAGAAAGCATGGTGTTGACTCTACAATCACATCTACTAAATACAAAGGAAGACCAAAAAGAGGATACATCCATATTATTAAGGCAGTAGTACACGGCATTCTCAGAAGCCCACAAAGTGTTGCAAGACCACCTAGAAGAATCTGTCATCACAGAAGAAGTACTCCTTGATTGGCCCACTTATTAAATACAAGTATTTCAGCAAACTCAACATACTCGATAACAAATTCAAGCACTGGAAAGAACAAAAGGCACCAAATAATCACTAAGAAACACAATACAAGATCAAATTGTATTGGAAATAGCCAAACTACAGAAACTAGAAAAACAATCACACCAATGGGTATAGCAAGCACTCCCAAGCCTTGATAAACTGGATACAATCTTCTCACAGATGAGAAGACTACTGGAGGCGGCAAAGGAAAAAGATAAATTAATGGGGCCCGACATGGAAAGCATAGCAAACCTTTTCATCCAGGAGAAGATTTCAACCTTATCAAGCATCACAACATTGACTATCGACATCCAGAAAGTATTATAGAGCTGGACAGAATTTCAACACCAACTGGTCGTTATAGCAGAAGCAATTGTGGAAATATGTGTGCAGAAATGGCCAACCATCCAACTACATAGTCCATGAAGACAAACAATACCAAAAATAACTACCTGAGATGGCACACTATTGAAGTACCTCCCATGTTTCTTTAGGATGAAGAAATATTTTGTTCCTGGGGAAGATGTTGGAGGAGCTAGTCGGTGAGCCGACTAGTTGAATAGCCGACTAATTGGAGATTAGGTTAGCCGTGTAGGGTCGTGTCGGTTGAGTGAACTGATAGGTAGTTTTATGTAATTGTTTGTAAATCATATATATTAGGCTTTTGAGACAGATGAGAACTCAGTTCAGTTCTATGTATGTATGGACCCTCATGTTATAATATAATCTGTTATTCCCCATATCTATGTTCTTGTCCCTTGTGTCTTTTATGTCTACATGATTCAATGTGTATTATTGGTAACCCTCTGTGATCTGTGAGATTACAATAGGAATTAAACCCAACAATACCTGGAAAATTCATCCATGAAGGTGAGTGCATATTTGTCTTGACTCATGGACATATGAGGGAATGGACCAGCAATGTCACTGTGGATCAACTCAAGAGGTGTTAAGTTCGTCTCACAACTAGCTCTCTCATACTTGTGCTCTTGGTGTTTTCCTAGGATGCAACCTTGACAGACTCCCTTAGAAAACTTGATCTTTTCTAACCCTATGACCATGTCTTTGTCACTCAAATCAAAAATATACTTGTAGTTAATATGGCCAAATATTTCATGCCAAAGCTTGCTTGCTTCATTAGCATGAGTAAGAATAGCAGAGGGGTTTGAGTAGGGTAGAAAATGGGAAAACTTGTATACCTTCGAAGTGTGATCAATAACATCTTTTGCTATGACTTTTCCATTCGAAATCTCAGTGATTTCAACTTCATTGGGGAAGAAGATGACTTTATTTGGAGACCCAGTGTGAGTCATCTGATACACTAACAAGATATTAGAGGCAAGACCTAGAACATACAACACATTATTGAAATTACTATGGTCAAGATCAATCCTACCCTTTCCCATACTGTCAGTCAGAGAGTTATCTCCCAAAAATATTGGTGCACCTTTCGACATGTTAAGAGAGGAAAAGATCTCCCTTTTCAAAACCATATGTCTGGAAGCTCTAGAATTAGTGATGAAGCTAGGTGAGCTTGAGGTGCCAGCAACAAAGGCATGTACTCTCTCCTTGTCTTCTGAATTTGATCCTCCTTATCTCTTCTTTGAGAAATCATGAAGGGAGATGTTTTTCTTCACTAGGAGTTGGGTCAATATGTCAATTTTCTTTTTCATACAAGAGCTCTGAGGATGATATCCCTTACTGCAGTATGCACACTTGCTAATTTCTCCTTTGTTCTTCTTCTTCTGGGGGTTCTTCTTGGACCCTGAGGACTCCTCTTGAGACTTTTCCTTGTCTCTCTTTTGCTCAGTTGTATTTTTATATTTTTTCTTGATTTTTGAATCCACCTTCGAATATCCATCAACCAAATCTTGGTCTTTGGAAGGTTTGATGGTTCCCATCATCACCAATTTATCTTGCTCCTAAGTGAGGGATTCCATGAACTCAAAAAGCTTAGGCATCTTCCAGGTTCCACTAGTACAAAATGAGGAATTAGCTACTACGTGACTAAAAATTCTAGTCACCACATGTTTTTCAAGTAATTTACTACTAAATATGAACAATTTTGATTAACCCAACTATAAGCGACTAAAATTAATGACTAATTTAGTCACCAGTTAACAAATATGACTAGATAATAAGTGACAGAGTTAAAAATGACTAACATAAGCGACTAATTTAGTTACAACATAAAAAATGACTAGCTAGAAGAATATGAATTAGTCATTTATGTTAGTCATTTTTAATTGTGTCATGGAATATTGCAATTTTGACAATAAAGTCAAAATTTTGTAAATTGTCTACCTTCTATTAGTAATATTGGTGCCATGCACCTCGATATTCAGAGATCCAACAAAGCAATTGCACAAATTTTCTCTTGAGCATCTTTATCCCTGATGCACCATTGAAGCAAACCCCATTAAGCGCATGCCAAAGGAAAATTAGGTTCCTTATACGTCAATTATGAATTATGTACTAGAACCCGTACCATATCAATACTTAGAAGCATCATAGCTAGTTGTTGGTTCTTCAATGTAAGAGTCCTTGCAAGTCCCATACGAAGGTGCTTTTCTAACTTTAGTATAAGTATTATGATCTGTGACCATCGAACTAGTTGCACTAGTCAACGTAGCTTCACTAGGCTCTGTTCCTTTAAACATCGTAGCAGTTGATCCAATTATAATTAAACTAGGGTGCTGACCCAGAACTAGTCTCAAATCCATATGCAGTAGAAAGGTAGAGGCCTAACCCCATCTCCAAGTTTCAGGTAAATATTTTGATTCCTCGACCTCTTATAGGCCTCATGACCTCTTTAAGTTAATTATTAATACAAGGGTCATATAACTTGTCCCCTTTTTAGTGACCAAAGCACAGAATCACTAAAGGAACACTTCTATGGATACAAAAATTCAACATGTCATAATGTCGCTGAGAAGAAATTAACAATCATAAAAATAAAAAAATAATAATTAAACTATTGATCCAAAGTATTAGCATATAAACGTTGCAACAAACACACGAGGAAAGGGTGAGATAACAAGGACAATACACAAAGAAAAAGATAGATAACAAACACAGAAAAACCAAGAAGATATCAATAATATCTATACTGCGTATCTGTAGAATAAAAAATATTTTCAATCCAAACATTTGTTACCTAATTTAAGGGTTTAAGCATCAATATGGCAAGATTTTGCATAACTCGAAAGTTGGGAGCTAAAAACTGGGGATATCAGAGTCACATAGCAGAAGGTAAAATCTTACATTTGAAAGGACGAGATCTTTATTGAGGGAACAAGGTTCCTTCCTTACATGGTTTCTTTTGTCGTTGGCGCTATTCCTCTCTCTTCCTGTACATGTACGTTTCAATTCAGTTTTTGAATGCATCTCCTTAAAAAAAATTAAATTATTGCTCTACGTTTGACATTTTTACTTCGAGGGATTTCTTGTTCCATATATGGCTTATCTTTGGTCCTTGTCTTCACATTTCCTTTCATATTGTTGATAACCATGTTTATATTATTGTTTTTTCATTGCTATGATTTATGGGATTACTATCTTTTCCATAGGTATAGCTTATTTTTCATGTCATTCTTATCAGTTGGATAGCTCACGGTATTTTACTATGACATTGAAAAATCTCTTTGATAGTTCATAACCTTTTACATTGCCATATTTCAGTTAGAGCTCAAAATGGGTATTACGGAAAAGAAGAAGGATGGAGAAAAAGTTGGTACTAATGATTTCTTGGTATGTCCAATTTCCTTGAACCGACTTATATGAGATAACACTGGTACTAAATTTTCCTTGAACCCACTTATATGAGATAAACACCGATACTAAATTTTCCTTGGTACTGATGACTTTAATTTGAGATTTTAGGTGAAGTGGTCTGCTTTGATTTAGTATACATCACAAAATTTTGTTATTTGCTCTCTTCATGTTCTTTTCTACTCTATTTCTCCAAAGGGCTATGGTTTTGTGGAACTTGATTCTCGTGCAACTACAGAGAGATTTTTGCATAATTTCCATGGTACACCCATGCCCATTTCTCAACAACCTTTTAGGTTGAATTGGGATACTTTTGGAGCTGGTGACAAACAGATAGAACTAGGAGCTGGGTATTCCATAAATGTTGGGGACTTGGGTCATGAGGTCACTGATATTATCTTGCAAGAGGCTTTCCAAAGCCGATATTCATCTGTTAAAGGTGCTAAAGTTGTGATAGATGCAAATACAGCTCGTACCAAATTAGGTTATGGGTTTGTCAAATTTGGTGATGAGAACGAGAAAAAACTGAGCTATGACTGAAATGAATGGTATTTATTGATCATTGATACCTATGCGTATTAATGAAGTTACACTAAAGAAGTCCTTGGGATTTCAACAACCTTATTCCATGAAAGGTATGTTTCTCAACGATGGTAGATTATACGTGTATGTTTTTATCCATAGTTTTGTGTGTATATTGATAGGTCACTTTACACAGTGTCTTATAACTCAATTTTGGGAATACAATTCAACCAACCTAGCCTATCTACACGATTCCATGTATCCCCTTCAAATCTTCATAAGTTATTATTCTCTCTTTCATGGCAGTTGATTGCCAAGTGGTTCTCTTTTGTTGTTGGCCAGTCAATACTTTTATTTTAAACTTGTATGTAACCCTTTTAAGCACCATCTACAACTGATGTAGGAGCTACTGTCTCATATAGTTATAAATACTTTTATTTTTTATTTTTAAGGAGATGGTATTTATAACCATTTATAACCAATGTTCTCTTTTGGTCCAAACTTGGGCATGATTGTCTCCTTAGATTGTTAAATGGCTCCTTTTGGTCTTTAAGGACAAAAAGGCTTCTATGTGGTCTTCTGGCACCAGCTGTTGTAGAACCACATTCCTACCTTTCAAAATTTTTTCTTTTGTCAATATTTCTACATCCCTACTTTGGGTGGATTTTCCTTTATTTGTTCTTTTAGGTTTCTTGTTCCTTCATGCATACTCACTGCAAGACTTGAAAAGGTTCTTAGACTACCATCTCTTTCCTTTTCCTAGCTCTTTTACATATTTTCCTTTACCCAATGAGTCCTTGTATCCTACTCCTTTGGTCTAGGATAAATTTTGGTCATGTGTCCATGCTCAAGGTAAGTTCTACATTAAAATTTGAAAAGGGATGCCTCCTAATCACCTGCTTTTCTCCAGGAATATTCCAACAAATTTAAACTCAGAAAAGCTGACAACCCATTCTCTATATCTGGATCACAACTAATATCCCTGTGGCCTTTGGTATCTTCCATTTATTTGTTTCTTATGCACTTTTGATAGTTTTTCCAGAGTATTTATGATGGGTCCAAAGTTTGTCAAGTCTAAGAACTAAACTGAAAGGTTGAGAGGCTAACCCACACTGCAACCATGTTGGATGTATATTACATAGGATCAAATATCCAAGTCCATTAAAACGTTTAGGCTTACTTTTCACATACACTATGCCCCCACACCATTGTAAGGTTGGAAGGCTAACCCATAATGCAGCCATGCTAAGTGTATCTTACATAGGATCAAATGTCACAATCCATTCAAATGTTGAGACTTACTTTTATCATGCACTCTACCCCATAAAAAAACATGCATGCAAGGAGAGTTGCCATAAAGTAACTCTTTGCACTACTACACAATATCCTTTTTACTCATTACTTACCCAACCTTTTTTGGTTCTAATTTGACTCTTTGAGTTTTTGTCTTAAACGAGACAAAAACAGGGTTTCTAAATGGATTTCATTTATTGTAAAAAGGCTTGCAAATATGATTGTTTAGTTTTCGGGTTACTTTCTTCAACAACACGGCATTGCTCTCGAGAACATTATTCGGGTTACTTTCTTCAACAACACAGTATTCAGCATTGCTCAAAGAATGAGAGCAGAGAACATTGTTGGAGAGAACAATTTTATGCTTGTTTGGGTGACTTAAGCTTTTCTCATCTCATTGAAAATGGCAAGGCATCTACGACTGTCACCACCAAGTTTGCAGGAATGCCTAGCTAGTAAGTGCCCAGTGGGGTTACACTAGAAACACCATTATAAAGTCTAATGTTTTTAGTTTTAGGGCCGTTGTGTTGCAGGTGGCCAGCTACAGGCAGGTTGTAGAGTAAAATGCACAGGTAGAAGGGAATAATTTCATAAATTCGTTATGCAGTGTTTACCGGTAGGGAAGAGTTCCAAGGATGAAAATCCCAAATAAAAGTGGAATAATATTGTGGGGTTTTAGTAGACCATCCAAAAAATAATGGTGATGTCTTATATGGGGTTTTAGGAGACCATCCAAAAACTAATGGCGGTGGATTATAAAGCAGGGAGGTTGGAAATGGTGGCTTCTAAATCATGGCATCAAAGTGGCATTTCCCTGGTTGCAGGAAAATAGTCGATAGTGGAAGAAAACATTATGAAGGTCGTAAAGGGTAGAGAGTTTATGGAAGCTATCGCCATTTCTCCTGAAGTGAAGAGATTCTCCTGTGTTCATGAAATTTGCCTCACATAATTCATCCATTATAAAGATTTGGGAACACAAGAAAGCTAACCATTTGCAGGTTAATTTCACTTAATTTTCCTTTGAACGCTCTATTTGCTTCATTTGACACACAATGTTTAGAGTTTTAGTGTTATGTTTGTATATTAATTTGATTATTGGTAGATTTAACTTTGTGGGGTCTCATGCAATTATGTAATGGCTTACAGAGCAAGCAGATTGGAAATGGAGGATTCCAAAGCTTAACAGTCGAGCTACCATGGCCATGGAGACAAAGTTGATGGGGAAAGAAATTACTATGAATGTGGAAAAGGGGATATTGTTCACAACATAAAATGAAGAGGTCCTCACCGCCTCTTAGATTCCCTACATGGAAGCCATTAGAAATATATCAAAATACTTCAAAACCAACAATCTCCAGGTTTATTTCACTTAATTTTCCTTCAAATTCTTTATTTGCTTCCTTCAACATACATTGTTTAGGGTTTTAGTCTTAGATTTGTATATTAATGTGATCATTGGTAGATTTAACACTAGGGTGTTAAGCGACCAATAAGCAACTAAACATGGAGAAGGTTTGCATTGCAAGCAAGTAATTGGAAATGATGTCTTCCAAATCTTATAGTAGTCAAGCCACACGAGGGATTATGGTGTTTGTCCTATTTTCTCCATAAATGAATAGGTTCATTGACATCTCTGATATTTCTCGCATGAAAGCCAAACAAGCTCCAGTTCATTTCTCTTCATTTTCCTTTGGATGATCTATTTGTTTCATTTGACATGCTCTATTTCTGGTTTCAGTATTCAATTTGTATATTAATTTGATCATTATTAGGTTAAACTTTTTTGAGTCCAAGGAGATCACCCAAAATAGCTCCATTGACCCAAAACAGGGGTTATTGGATCACCGGCTACATCGACCTCTGGTTCAGCAACTGCTGAATCAACATCTACTTTTGGATCTGATGATTTATCTACTACCATAGCGTTTGTTGATGTCTCTCTTTCCCATACAGTTCTCTCTATCTTCACAAATTGGATAAAAGCTAATAGAATAGAATCCTTTCCAAAATCAATTCAAAAATTCGAAAATAGGAAGCAACTAGCCAATCTAAGAAGCATCTTTAAATGCACGTCTACTCATCCAAATCCTTACCCAGAACATTTGTCTTCAGTAAATTTTTTTGCTTCAGTAGAGGTGCATCTATTTAATACAATTAAGTACACTAGGGACCTTGAGTTCCAATTTCCTTGTTGGAGCTTCCCTATCGAGCTAGGGACGCCCATACCATAGCAAAAATTAGTTGGGCCAAGGATGGTGAGGCATATACTAACCCATAATTGCATTTCACAGATGATTTAGCTCTAACCCTAGCTCTCGCAAGAACTAATAGGGGAAACATTCTAGTGGACTAATCCTTTTGTTAATGTAGTTAATGTCGTAAAAAACAAGAAGACAAAAGTGATTTTTATTGGATAAGAGGATTATCTAAATTGGTTGTTGTGTGGATGGAAACCTATACAGACAAGGAAAATTATCTGATCATTGGGTATGCCCTTTTTAGTTAAAAATTCCAGCTAATAAATGAAAATTAGTTCTAAACTTGTTTCAAGGCAAGGTGCAGGCATAATTTCACTTGTGTCTAGTTCTCTATAGACATGGGAGATTGTTATGATGTTCAAGCATTGAATCCTTTGCTTGATACTTCTCATGTTTGACTAATGATGGATGTGCTCAAGGTCCCATTGAGCCATCCTACTATAATTTTTTAGTCACTATACATATCCAGATCTTGTGTGCCTTTCTCCTATGCAATGTCTAGTAGTGTGCTTGTTGCTAATAGTTCTTCCCTGTTGTTGGTTGTGTGCCCGATGCCTAGTTTGAAGAATGATTTTGTGACGTTCGGGAAAAGGAGCCACCTACTAGTGCCATTGATTCCTGGATTATCTATGGATGCACCATCAAAGAATCCATGGCTTATGTTTGGATCTGGTGTGTTTTGTATTAGGGTCCATGGGGGCATAAGAGGAGGCATGGAGTGCTTTCCTTCTTTCTTGCATTCAATATGTAGAATACCCAATAGGGGTTTGTATTTTTATCTTCAAAACTGGATTCATTGCATTCTATCCAAATGGACCATATGATTTCCAGTACCAATGCTTGATTGCCTGCAATTGTTTTTCAATTTGAGTGTGGAGGTTATTGATTAAATCTTCTCCTTCCCAAGATCTTCTATGTGCTAAGAGTATGGTGGAAACTGCCCATATCTCTTTTGAGAAGTGGAAATGGAGGAAGAGTTGATGGATGGATTCTGGGAAATTCTCACACAATAGGACATTTGCTAGGCCTTTTCCATCCTTCTCTTTGAAGTGTGTCCTGTGTCAACACAAATATTTTAAGGGCCAACCATGTAAATAGTCTGACATTTGAGGGAGCATGGATATTCCGAAGCTTGTCCACCACCATGCTTGATTGTTGTATTGTATGTTGTGATGAATATCCAAGCTTGACTGTGTATTGAGCCTTGAGTATGATTGGCACCCTATAAAACATCATCTTTCTCCATTCTTAGATTAATCCCTACCTAGGATAACCTGACAAAGAAATATTGTCATCGGTTTCCTTCAATTCCCTGAAAACCTATATCTTAAGAGGCCAACCAAGGTTGATCTAGGTCTGGGTGGGCTAATGGGGCAGTAGCATGGTTGAGAGTGAATATATCCCTGTTCCTTAGAGCACCAAGAAGTTGGAGAGACATTTTGTAAGCCATCGTTGCAAATGCATTCATCCAATCCAATTCTTATCTCTGATCTACCAATGAAGGTGTTTACTTATGATGTGGAAGGAGGATGTGATGTCCTTATGGTAATTAGAGCATCCTCAGGATGCTTTCTCTGAGCAGTCTAGTCTTCTAGGGTTGCTAGAGCCATGCATTTTTTGACAGAGATCTTTTGCCATATCCCTTTGTTATCATGACCAAGCTCTCTTTGCAGCTAGAGCAGTGGAAAATTTTCAAATGTGTTTGATGCCCCATCCCCCAAATTCTTTCAGTCTAGATAATGTTTCCAAATAGAGGAGTCGGATGTCACCCATTTCCTTACTCCCTTTCCATACGTATGTGAAGCATATTTGCCGGACCTTGAAATTTACTTTAGAAGGATGGCCAATGAGAGTCTTACAGAATTCTTGGTTAGAACTATCCTTTCGGATCGCATACAACACATTCTTGAGTCCAAGTCCTGTGGTACTAGTCTGTAATTCATCTCTGCTATTCAAGTTGACTGTGTAAGTTGACATTGAATGAGCAGATGAAGGCAGCAGGATATGTGCCTGAAACAAAATTTGTGCTTCATGATGTGCAAGAAGAACAGAAGGGAGCCCTTCTTTGCTTTCATAGTAAGAAGCTGGCAGTTTCCTTTGGGATTATCAGTACACCCATGGAGAAAACTATAAGGATCATGAAGAATATACG